>CM059811.1:8525086-8537586 GCA_030435695.1 Brachymystax lenok tsinlingensis | reverse complement strand
TATAAACACCATGGGACCACTCAGCCGTCATACCGGTCAGGAAGGAGACGCGTTCTGTCTCCTAGAGATGAATGTACTTTGGTGCGAAAAGTGCAAATCAATCCCAGAACAACAGCAAAGGACCTTGTGAAGATGCTGGAGGTAACAGGTACAAAAGTGAATATTTCGACATAACCTGAAAGGCCGCTCAGCAAGGAAGAAGCCACTGCTCCAAAACCGCCATAAAAAAGCCAGACTACGGTTTGCAACTGCACATGGGCACAAAGATCGTACTTTTTGGAGAAATGTCCTCTGGTCTGATGAAACAAAAATAGAACTGTTTGGCCATAATGACCATTGTTATGTTTGGAGGAAAAAAGGGGAGGCTTGCAAGCCGAAGAACACCAACCCAACCGTGAAGCACGGTGGTGGCAGCATCATGTTGTGAGGGTGCTTTGCTGCAGGAGGGACTGGTGCGCTTCACAAAATAGATGGCATCACACTCACTAGACTATATATACACACTATATACACACTCACTAGACTATATACACACTATATACACACTCACTAGACTATATACACACTCACTAGAGTATATACACACTCACTAGACTATATATACACACTATATACACACTCACTAGACTATATACACACTATATACACACTCACTAGACTATATATACACACTATAGACACACTCACTAGACTATATATACACACTATAGACACACTCACTAGACTATATATACACACTATATACACACTCACTAGACTATATATACACACTATATACACACTCACTAGATTATATATACACTCACTAGACAGTATACACATCATATACACACTCACTAGACTATATACACACTCACTAGACTGTATACACACCGTCTACACACTCACTAGACTATATATACACTCACTAGACTGTATACACACCGTCTACACACTCACTAGACTGTATATACACACACCATATACACACTCACTAGACTGAATATACACACTATATACACACTCACTAGACTATTTACACACTATATACACAATCACTAGACTGAATATACACACTATATACACACTCACTAGACTGAATATACACACTATATACACACTCACTAGACTGTATACACCATATACACAATCACTAGACTGTATACACACCGTCTACACACTCACTAGACTGTATATACACACACCATATACACACTCACTAGACTGAATATACACACTATATACACACTCACTAGACTATTTACACACTATATACACAATCACTAGACTGAATATACACACTATATACACACTCACTAGACTGTATACACCATATACACAATCACTAGACTGTATACACACCGTCTACACACTCACTAGACTGTATATACACACACTATATACACACTCACTAGACTATATACACACTATATACACACTCACTAGACTGTATACACCATATACACAATCACTAGATTGTATACACACTATATACACACGCACGAGACTATATACACACTATATACACACTATATACACACTCACTAGACTATATATACACACTATATACACACTCACTAGACTATACAGTGGGGCAAAAAAGTATTTAGTCAGCCACCAATTGTGCAAGTTCTCCAACTTAAAAAGATGAGAGAGGCCTGTAATTTTCATCATAGGTACACTTCAACTATGACAGACGAAATGAGAAAAAGAAATCCAGAAAATCACATTGTAGGATTTTTTATTTATTTATTTGCAAATTATGGTGGAAAATAAGTATTTGGTCAATAACAAAAGTTTATCTCAATACTTTGTTATATACCCTTTGTTGGCAATGACAGAGGTCAAACGTTTTCTGTAAGTCTTCACAAGGTTTTCACACACTGTTGCTGGTATTTTGGCCCATTCCTCCATGCAGATCTCCTCTAGAGCAGTGATGTTTTGGGGCTGTCGCTGGGCAACACAGACTTTCAACTCCCTCCAAAGATTTTCTATGGGGTTGAGATCTGGAGACTGGCTAGGCCACTCCAGGACCTTGAAATGCTTCTTACGGCCACTCCTTCGTTGCCCGGGCGGTGTGTTTGGGATCATTGTCATGCTGAAAGACCCAGCCACGTTTCATCTTCAATGCCCTTGCTGATGGAAGGAGGTTTTCACCAAAATCTCAAGATACGTGGCCCCATTCATTCTTTCCTTTACACGGATCAGTCAGTCCTGGTCCCTTTGCAGAAAAACAGCCCCAAAGCATGATGTTTCCACCCCCATGCTTCACAGTAGGTATGGTGTTCTTTGGATGCAACTCAGCATTCTTTGTCCTCCAAACACGACAAGTTGAGTTTTTACCAAAAAGTTATATTTTGGTTTCATCTGACCATATGACATTCTCCCAATCCTCATCTGGATCATCCAAATGCTCTCTAGCAAACTTCAGACGGGCCTGAACATGTACTGGCTTAAGCAGGGGGACACGTCTGGCACTGCAGGATTTGAGTCCCTGGCAGCGTAGTGTGTTACTGATGGTAGGCCTTGTTACTTTGGTCCCAGCTCTCTGCAGGTCATTCACTAGGTCCCCCCCCGTGTGGTCCTCACCGTTCTTGTGATCATTTTGACCCCACGGGGGTGAGATCTTGCGTGGAGCCCCAGATCGAGGAAGATTATCAGTGGTCTTGTATGTCTTCCATTTCCTAATAATTGCTCCCACAGTTGATTTCTTCAAACCAAGCTGCTTACCTATTGCAGATTCAGTCTTCCCAACCTTGTGCAGGTCTACAATTTTGTTTCTGGTGTCCTTTGACAGCTCTTTGGTCTTGGCCATAGTGGAGTTTGGAGTGTGACTGTTTGAGGTTGTGGACAGGTGTCTTTTATACTGATAACAAGTTCAAACAGGTGCCATTAATACAGGTAACGAGTGGAGGACAGAGGAGCCTCTTAAAGAAGAAGTTACAGGTCTGTGAGAGCCAGAAATCTTGCTTGTTTGTATGTGACCAAATACTTATTTTCCACCATAATTTGCAAATAAATTCATTAAAAATCCTACAATGTGATTTTCTGGATTTTTTTTCCTCATTTTGTCTGTCATAGTTGAAGTGTACCTATGATGAAAATTACAGGCCTCTCTCATCTTTTTAAGTGAGAGAACTTGAACAATTGGTGGCTGACTAAATACTTTTTTGCCCCACTGTATGTACACACCGTCTACACACTCACTAGACGATATACACACTATATACACACTCACTAGACTATATACACATGATATACACACGATATACACACTCACTGGACTATTTATACACACTATATACACACTCACTAGACTATATTTACACACTATATACACACCATATACACACTCACTAGACTATATACACACTCACTAGACTATATACACACACACCATCTACACACTCACTAGATTATATATACACACAACATATACACACCCACTACACCTCATATACACACTACACACTGTCACTCCCACATATATCCCTCACACATTCAAACACTACATACACATACACACACACACACACACGCACACAAACCCCCACACACACACACACACACACACACACACACACACACACACACACACACACACAACCCCCACACACACACACACACACACACACACACACTCTTACAGAGCATTCAGATATCAGCGGTCCTCACACTCAAAGACAAAGGTAGGATAGAAGGAAATCAAGACAAAAAAACCATCTGATATATTTACACCACTAAAAGCAGTCACTGCTCTGTTCCCATCTTTCTGCATCTTTATCATTTAAAATGCAACTTTTATATATCTTCATTGAGAGTTTATGTGTTTGTGATGAAAGATGTTTATTTTACTGTAAATATTTCCTTTTAGTTTTACATGGCCTAAACGGATCATCTTGGCTAAATGATAAATCAGTGTTAGATGAAAAAATAAATAAATGACCATGTGTAAACAAAATCCCCATGCATTTCAAATGCATATTTCTACCTACTAACAATAATATATAAGCGTTTGTCAAGGGGGTGGTGTGTAAAGTTTTCTGGAAAGTTCAAATATTTAATCAAGGCAAGTTTTCTAAATGAATAACCAACAGAGTGTTGGCTAAATATTTGTCCTCCCTAGTCCACTGTTCAGAGCTCTCTCTCTCTCTCTCTCTCTCTCTCTCTCTCTCTCTCTCTCTCTCTCTCTCTCTCTCTCTGATTCAATTTAAGGGCTTTATTGGCATGGGAAACATATGTTAACAAGTAGATAATAAACAAAAGTGAGATAAACAATACAATACAAATTTACAGTAAACATCACACTCCTAATATTTTAAATATCGTTCTCTCTCTTCCAAGGTCTGCACTCTGGACTCTCTGCCCCCTCTCTCTCTCTCTCTCTCTCTCTGGAACGTGGCTTGCCCCAGACAACTTTCTTTCTCAACTCGCCTTGCACAGCAGACATCGTGCCAAAGAGGAAGGAATAGGAGTTTTTACCCTGCTTTCTCCTCCCACTCTAAACTGAATGGAAGGACTTATCCGGAATCGGAATAGCAGGAGACACACTCTGATTTAATTTCCCCGTCCGGTCAGCGACTTCTTTGTTGTGGTTTTTTAAGGATACTCATGCGTCGGGAATGCCACCATGGCCACGCCGAACAGTCTTCAGCAGCAGCAGGATTACTTCAGAAGCGTCAGCAGCGAATCCACCACGTATATGATGGTCCCGGCCACGGCGGCAGCGGCAAACACGCGTCGCGATGCTGCGCCGTCCAAGGTGTGGGTCGCTATGGTGGTGATTGTGGTGGTCGTTCTACAGATTGCCTCTACCACAGGTCTATTCGTCTACCTGAATATGTCGATATCACAGGTAAGGAGTTTGTTTTTGTTCAGGGGATTGGGCAATGAAGGAAACGATATGAAGGGGAGTGTTTTCTTGGCGGCAGACAGTTGGCTTTGCCACGGACAGACATTTACATGCAACACAAACTTCTGGAACAAAGTTTCTTGTTGAAATTTGTGGACGATATTCCAGCCCTGTGTGGAGGAACTTTACGCAGGATTTTACAAAGTGTCAGGAAATGGTGTAACCTATTGATTTTGTTTGTGCATACATTACGCAAAATGTAATATGGTTAAATGTCTCTCTAGCAATAGTATCCAAACATGTTATTTGTGTTAGATTATTTATAGACAAATCAAGTATAGCCTAACAGTTTAAGGTCGCCTAAACATTTAACCAGATTATAGAACATATTGATTGCAACAGAGTAAACGTGATATCCATATCATGCTGATACAGACATGCCTTTATTATGTAGCCTAATCTAACTGATGATGGAAGGTGATGGGTGTTCTGGCAGAGAGAGGGAGAGAGCAGAGGGCAAGAGAAAGACGGAGGGAGAGAGAGAGAATGAGGAAGAGAGAGACAGATGGACAAACAAAAAGACAGACACAGAGAGAGAGAGAGAGAGAAAGATAGAGACATACAGAGAGAGAGCGAGAGAGAGAGAGACTGACAGACAGAAATACCAAGTCATTATGGATGGATTATGGGACGAAACCGAAACTTGCTGTTGGTTATTATGTATAATAACGTATAATTGTGTTAAATAAGATAGTATCAAGTTTGACAATAAGTCCTTCGATGTGAACATTCAGGTCCGTTCTTCAGTTTCATCCAAGCTACCAAGGTGGCCGAGATTCACCTTGTTTGTAGCCTACAAAGTGACATACAAGTGAAAGTGAAAAGAAGGGAATGTCTGTGATTTCACCTTTTTACTGAAAAATGTGTTTGGTTTCTATGATTGTCTTTTGCTTTTCTTGTATTGATGTGAATATTGATGTGTATAGTGTATATAGATGTGAATATTGATGTGTATAGTGTATATAGATGTGAATATTGATGTGTATAGTGTATATAGATGTGTATGTTGATGTGTATAGTGTATATAGATGTGTATGTTGATGTGTATAGTGTATATAGATGTGAATATTGATGTGAATTTGGATGTGTATAGTGTACTGTATATAGATGTGAATATGGATGTGTATAGTGTATATAGATGTGAATGTTGATGTGAATATTGATGTGTATAGTGTATAGTGATGTGAATATTGTGTATTGATGTGAATATTGATGTGACTATTGATGTGTATAGTGTGTATATATATGTGAATATTGATGTGTATATTGATGTGTATAGAGTATATAGATGTGAATATTGATGTGTATATTTATGTGTATATTGATGTGTATAGTGTATATAGATGTGAATAATAATGTGTATATTGATGTGTATAGTGTATATAGGTGTGTATATTGATGTGTATACTGTATATTGATGTGAATATTGATGTGTATATTGATGTGTATAGTGTATATAGATGTGAATAGTAATGTATATTGATGTGTATAGTGTATATATGTGTATATTGATGTGTATAGTGTATATTGATGTGAATATTGATGTGTATATTGATGTGTATAGTGTATATAGATGTGAATAGTAATGTGTATTGATGTGTATATTGATGTGTATAGTGTATATATGTGTATATTGTGTATTAGTGTATATTGATGTGTATAGTGTATATAGATGTGAATATTGATGTGTATAGTGTATATTGATGTGAATATTGATGTGTATATAGGTGTGTATATTGTATATTGATGTAAATATTGATGTGGAGTGTATATAGATGTGAATATTGATGTGTATATTGATGTGTATATTGATGTGTATAGTGTATATAGATGTGAATATTGTGTATTGATGGGTATATTGATGTGAATATTTATGTGTATAGTGTATATAGATGTGAATATAGATTTTATACTGTATATATGTGTACATTGTGTATTGATGTGTATAGTGATGTGAATATTGATGTGTATAGTGTATATTGTGTATTGATGTGTATAGTGATGTGTATATTGATGTGTATAGTGTATATTTATGTGTATATTGATGTGTACATTGGTGTGTACATTGATGTGTGTATTGATGTGTATAGTGTATATATATGTGTAAATTGATGTGTATAGTGATGTGTGTATTGATGTGTATAGTGCATATTACTGTGTAATAGTGTATATTGATGTGTATTAATGTATATAGTGCATATTGATGTGTATAGTGTACATTGATGTGTATAGTGTATATTGATGTGTATATTTATGTGTAGTGTATTTTGGTGTGTATAGTGTATATTGATGTGTATATTGATGTGTATAATGTATAGTGATGGGTATATTGATGTGTAAATTGATGTGTATAGTGTATATTGATGTGTATATTGATTTGTACCAAGTATACCAAGTCATTATGGATGGATTATGGGACGAAACCGAAACTTGCTGTTGGTTATTATGTATAATAACGTATAATTGTGTTAAATAAGATAGTATCAAGTTTGACAATAAGTCCTTCGATGTGAACATTCAGGTCCGTTCTTCAGTTTCATCCAAGCTACCAAGGTGGCCGAGATTCACCTTGTTTGTAGCCTACAAAGTGACATACAAGTGAAAGTGAAAAGAAGGGAATGTCTGTGATTTCACCTTTTTACTGAAAAATGTGTTTGGTTTCTATGATTGTCTTTTGCTTTTCTTGTATTGATGTGAATATTGATGTGTATAGTGTATATAGATGTGAATATTGATGTGTATAGTGTATATAGATGTGTATGTTGATGTGTATAGTGTATATAGATGTGAATATTGATGTGAATGTGGATGTGTATAGTGTACTGTATATAGATGTGAATATGGATGTGTATAGTGTATATAGATGTGAATGTTGATGTGAATATTGATGTGTATAGTGTATAGTGATGTGAATATTGTGTATTGATGTGAATATTGATGTGACTATTGATGTGTATAGTGTGTATATATATGTGAATATTGATGTGTATATTGATGTGTATAGAGTATATAGATGTGAATATTGATGTGTATATTTATGTGTATATTGATGTGTATAGTGTATATAGATGTGAATAATAATGTGTATATTGATGTGTATAGTGTATATAGGTGTGTATATTGATGTGTATACTGTATATTGATGTGAATATTGATGTGTATATTGATGTGTATAGTGTATATAGATGTGAATAGTAATGTATATTGATGTGTATAGTGTATATATGTGTATATTGATGTGTATAGTGTATATTGATGTGAATATTGATGTGTATATTGATGTGTATAGTGTATATAGATGTGAATAGTAATGTGTATTGATGTGTATATTGATGTGTATAGTGTATATATGTGTATATTGTGTATTGGTGCGTATATTGATGTGTATAGTGTATATAGATGTGAATATTGATGTGTATAGTGTATATTGATGTGAATATTGATGTGTATATAGGTGTGTATATTGTATATTGATGTAAATATTGATGTGGAGTGTATATAGATGTGAATATTGATGTGTATATTGATGTGTATATTGATGTGTATAGTGTATATAGATGTGAATATTGTGTATTGATGGGTATATTGATGTGAATATTTATGTGTATAGTGTATATAGATGTGAATATAGATTTTATACTGTATATATGTGTACATTGTGTATTGATGTGTATAGTGATGTGAATATTGATGTGTATAGTGTATATTGTGTATTGATGTGTATAGTGATGTGTATATTGATGTGTATAGTGTATATTTATGTGTATATTGATGTGTACATTGGTGTGTACATTGATGTGTGTATTGATGTGTATAGTGTATATATATGTGTAAATTGATGTGTATAGTGATGTGTGTATTGATGTGTATAGTGCATATTACTGTGTAATAGTGTATATTGATGTGTATTAATGTATATAGTGCATATTGATGTGTATAGTGTACATTGATGTGTATAGTGTATATTGATGTGTATATTTATGTGTAGTGTATTTTGGTGTGTATAGTGTATATTGATGTGTATATTGATGTGTATAATGTATAGTGATGGGTATATTGATGTGTAAATTGATGTGTATAGTGTATATTGATGTGTATATTGATTTGTACATTTATGTGTACATTGATGTGTATATTGATGTGTACAGTGTGTATATATATATATATGTGTGTATATTGATGTTGTATAGTGATGTGCATAGTGTATATTGATGTGTATATTGATGTGTATAGTGCATATTGATGTGTATAGTGTATATTGATGTGTATATTAATGTTTATAGGTCATATATATCTGTATATTGATGTGTATAGGGATGTGTATAGTTATGTGTATGGTGAATATTGATGTGTATATTAAAGTGTATAGTGCACATTGATGTGTATATCGATGTGTATAGTGTATATTTATATGTTTGATGTGTATACAGGGCTAATCTGTGAAAGGGACCTTAGTTTCAGCATGACATAAAGGTTGAACAAAAACATAAAATGGAATGACCATTGGTTCAATGGAGACTCCCTCTGTTACTGTTATTGCTGCTCCCACAGGACTCAGGACCATAGGATAGGAATGAATGAATAGAACGGCCTCCTTCTTTCTCTGGTCAGGAGGACTCTGCCATGCAGCACTCAGGGAGAGCTGAGCATTCTATTACGTCGTTCTTGTATTCTATTGCATTGTTCTTGTATTCTATTACATTGTTCTTGCATTCTATTACATTGTTCTTGTATTCTATTATGTTGTTCTTGCATTCTATTACATTGTTCTTGTATTATATTACATTGTTCTTGCATTCTATTACATTATTCTTGCATTCTATTACACTGTTCTTGTATTATTTTACATTGTTCTTGCATTCTATTACATTGTTCTTGCATTCTATTGCATTGTTCTTGTATTCTATTACATTGTTCTTGTATTCTATTATATTGTTCTTGTATTCTATTACATTGTTCTTGTATTATATTACATTGTTCTTGCATTCTATTACATTGTTATTGCATTCTATTACATTGTTCTTGTATTCTATTACATTGTTATTGCATTCTATTACATTGTTCTTCCATTCTATTACATTGTTCTTGTATTCTATTATGTTGTTCTTGCATTCTATTACATTATTCTTGCATTCTATTACATTATTCTTGTATTATTTTACATTGTTCTTGCATTCTATTACATTGTTCTTGTATTCTATTACATTGTTCTTGTATTCTATTACATTGTTCTTGTATTCTATTACATTGTTCTTGCATTCTATTACATTGTTCTTGTATTCTATTACATTGTTCTTGTATTCTATTACATTGTTCTTGTATTCTATTACATTGTTCTTGCATTCTATTAAATTACATATATTTCCATTCTGTTAACATGGTACTGATTCATTTTACTTTATCAACTGTTGATCAGGTGTTCGTACTTGGCTTATTGACTGCAGTAGTTTATCGTAATCACATAACAAGCAGCAAGCTTAGGTTTCAAGTCCCTGATGAGTTTGTAGTTCACAGAGAATCAGCTATCGTCCTGTCAGATATTAACTTTATGATATGGTTGATCTGTTAGTCTGTGCTGTACTTTGATTGATTGCTGTAATCTGCTTGTCTCAGACTTCAGAGTTCCTTGGAATGTGCCGAATATATACAACATCATCAGACCTCTAACCTAACCAGCCTGTCTACAGTAAATATGGAGTACAGGTCAGAAACTTGTATACAAAATAAGTTGGGAGTTGGGAGATAGCGAGGGTTGTAGATAACAGGTAGAGAAAGGTTGGTGTCGGGCCAAGAGGTTTTCCTGGTGTCTGTTTGAGCGGCAGGGCTTTCCAGGTGCGGACTGGCCATTTGGCATTTCGGGCAAATTCCAGATGGGCTGGTCCATTCTTAGCACACTGGGCCTATCTAACTGTTGTTGTTGTTGTTGCACAAAATGATAATTGTCTGGCTGATAATGGGGGGCCTTGAGGAAAAACATGGGCCGGTGTGTTAGAAATGGGCCAGTATGTTAGAAATGGGCTGGTGTGTTAGAATTGGGTCGGTGTGTTAGAATTGAGCCGGTGTGTTAGAATTGGGTCGGTGTGTTAGAATTGAGCCTGTGTGTTAGAATTGGGCCAGTGTGTTAGAAATCGGCCAGTATGTTAGAAATGGGCCAGTGTGTTAGAATTGGTCCGGTGCGTTAGAATTGAGCCGGTGCGTTAGAATTGAGCCGGTGCGTTAGAATTGACCCGGTGTTCGAAATTGGGCCGGTGTGTTAGAATTGGTCCGGTGCGTTAGAATTGAGCCGGTGCGTTAGAATTGGGCCGGTGTGTTATAAATTGGGCTGGTGTGTTAGAATTGGGCCGGTGTGTTAGAATTGAGCCGGTGTGTTAGAAATGGGCCGGTGTGTTAGAAATGGGCCAGTATGTTAGAATTGGGCCGGTGTGTTAGAATTGGGCCGGTGTGTTAGAATTGGGCCGGTGTGTTAGAAATGGGCCAGTATGTTAGAAATGGGCCGGTGTGTTAGAATTGGGCTGGTGTGTTAGAAATTGGGCCACTGCGTTAGAATTGGGCCGGTGTGTTAGAATTGGGCCGATGTGTTAGAATTGGGCCGGTGTGTTAGAAATGCCAAGGCCAATTTCTGGTCCCAGGCGCTCTCACATAACATATTATAGCTTCTCATGTGGGGAGTGGCTTTAGGGCAGCATAGAGGAAAGAGAGATAGGCCTCAATGTGTTCAAGGTTTGTCAGAGAGAGAGAGAGAGAGAGAGAGAGAGAGAGAGAGAGAGAGAGAGAGAGAGAGAGAGAGAGAGAGAGAGAGAGAGAGAGAGAGAGAGAGAGAGAGAGAGAGAGAGAGAGAGAGAAATACCACAGTGTGCCATCACAGCAGCAAGATTTGTGACCTGTTGAAGAACAAACACCATTGTAAATACAACCCATACTTATGCTTATTTCTTTCCTCTCTTTTGTACCTTAACCATTTGTACATCGTTACAACACTGTCTATAGACATAATATGACGTGAAATGTCTTTATTCTTCTGGAACTTCTGTGAGTGTAATGTTTACTGTTCATTTTTATTGTTTATTTCACTTTTGTATATTATCTACTTCACTTGCTTTGGCAATGTTAACATATGTTTCCCAGGCCAATAAAGCCCCTTGAATTGAAATTGAATTGAGAGAGCGAGAGATAGAGGAGAGGAATTTTCTGTACTGTAAGTCAAGTCAACATGCGAGTCAGTCAACAAGTATGTCAACCAACAAGTATGTCAACTCCTGTATATAAGTCAAGTCATCAGAATATGTTCATGCCATGGGTGGTGGTTGAGAGAGAGAGAGAGAGAGAGAGAGAGAGAGAGAGAGAGAGAGAGAGAGAGAGAGAGAGAGAGAGAGGAGGGGGGAGAGAGAGCGAGAGAATGAGGAGAGAGAGAGAGAGAGAGTATTTTCTGTGCGGTTAGTAACTCAGAGAGAACACAGAGAGAGTGTATTTTCTGTACGGTTAGTAACTCAGAGAGAACACAGAGAGAGTGTATTTTCTGTACGGTTAGTAACTCAGAGAGAACACAGAGAGTATATTTTCTGTACGGTTCGTAACTCAGAGAGAACACAGAGAGAGTGTATTTTCTGTA
>CM059811.1:8480086-8517586 GCA_030435695.1 Brachymystax lenok tsinlingensis | reverse complement strand
GATGCTGCCGATGCTGTCGATGCTGTCGATGCTGACGATGCTGTCGATGCTGACGATGCTGACGATGCTGAAGATGCTGACGATGCTGTCGATGCTGACGATGCTGACGATGCTGAAGATGCTGACGATGCTGTCGATGCTGACGATGCTGACGATGCTGTCGATGCTGTCGATGCTGTCGATACTGACGATACTGACGATACTGTCGATACTGACGATACTGAAGATACTGACGATACTGAATATACTGACGATACAGAAGATACTGACGATACTGTCGATGCTGAAGATGCTGACGATGCTGAATATGCTGACGATGCTGACGATGCTGTCGATGCTGACGATACTGACGATACTGAATATACTGAATATACTGACGATACTGTCGATACTGTCGATACTGACGATACTGAATATACTGACGATACTGACGATACTGCCGATGCTGGCGATGCTGACGATGCTGTCGATGCTGACGATGCTGTCGATGCTGACGATGCTGACGATGCTGAAGATGCTGACGATGCTGACGATGCTGACGATGCTGTCGATGCTGACGATGCTGACGATGCTGAAGATGCTGTCGATGCTGACGATGCTGACGATGCTGTCGATGCTGTCGATACTGACGATACTGACGATACTGTCGATACTGACGATACTGAAGATACTGACGATACTGAATATACTGACGATACTGTCGATACTGAAGATACTGATGATACTGAATATACTGACGATACTGACGATACTGTCGATACTGAAGATACTGATGATGCTGCACACACTAGAGTATCTAACGTCCTGCCCAGGCATCTGTTTGCTCCGTGCACCTTGGAAGGAACCACTGACTAGGGAGAATAGGGGAGGTATACTTTGCCTGCTCCAGTCAGTGTGCCAACTCCACAAAAAGAATGCTAACAATAATTATTTCCCTTCTCAACCCAGTGGCTCCAGGTTGTTTTATTGAAACCCATCCTACCTCTAGTGTTCTCCAGTGGGAGGTTAGAGGTTTGGGATGTGATAGAATGCAATGAGTCATAAATGGAATTCCTGGAACCCTGAGATGGAACTCCTGGAACCCTGGGATGGAACCCAGCGGGTTCTATCTGTTAGCTGGTTGAACTGAAGCCTCATGTTGTTGTGATCTATGATCAGATTACCCTAACCACTAACTTCTGACCTTAACCAATATGGGGGAAATGTTCAAACTGACCCCAAATCAGTCTTGGGGAAACAGGATCATACTCCCATGTGGATTGACTATGGGGTCAGACGTTTTTGGACCATGGATAAATTAGGTTGCTCTAGTTGTTATAGATAATAACTAGAGTTTTACCAGGTCGGATCGCCACGTGAGCAGGAAAAATCTTTCTCTGTGATTGTCGCCAGTTGCTTTTTGAAAACCAATCACACTCCAATCCTCCCAACTGCTGCCGGAATGTTTCGTAGCCTGGGTGGCGCTTTGAAATGACATCACAATGTCTCAGAACAGGGCTTGTCTTCCAAGAGTTCCACAGTTGGTTTACAGAGCAACCACTGGCAACGACTGGAGAACAGACAAAGACATTTGTGTGTGAATGTCTGTGCTCTAAAAACCTCTCTGTTGTTTAAGTGTTGGGCTGACCCCAGCTTAACAATCTATCGGCTCACTAGACCACCCACTTGGCCACACAAACACACAACACACGCACATAGACACACACACACAAACACACACACACACAATTAACCCCTCCATCGCTTACTTTATCTTGTGTGCTCAGGTGTGAAAAACAAACTGATGACATAACTGGTGACCTCGCCTATTTCTCTCTTTCTTTCTTTTTTTCCTCCTGCTGTGTGACGGGAATTTGAAACTCAAAATGTTGTGTGTGTGTGTGTGTGTGCGTGTGTGTGTGTGTGTTTGCGTGTGTGTGTATTTATGTGTTTGCGTCTGTGTGTGTGCGTGTGTGTGTGCGTGTGTGTGCGTGTGTGTGTGTGTGTGTTTGCATATGTGTGTTTGCGTCTGTGTGTGTGTGCGTGTGTGTGTGTGTGTTTGCGTGTGTGTGTATTTGTATATGTGTGTTTGCGTCTGTGTGTGTGTGTGCGTGTGTGTGTGTGTGTGTGTGTGTGTGTGTGTGTATTTGTATATTTGTATATACATCAATGATGTCGCTCTTGCTGCAGGTGAGTCTCTGATTCACCTCTATGCAGACGACACCATTCTGTATACTTCTGGCCCCTCTTTGGACACTGTGTTAACTAACCTCCAGACGAGCTTCAATGCCATACAACTCTCCTTCCGTGGCCTACAACTGCTCTTAAACGCAAGTAAAACTAAATGCATGCTCTTCAACCGATCGCTACCGCACCTGTCCCCCGTCCAGCATCACTACTCTGGACGGTTCTGTCTTAGATTACGTGGAAAACTACAAATACCTAGGTGTCTGGTTAGACTGTAAACTCTCCTTCCAGACTCACATCAAACATCTCCAATCTAAAAATTAAATCTAGAATTGGCTTCCTATTTCATAACAAAGCTTCCTTCACTCATGCTGCCAAACTTACCCTCGTAAAACTGACCATCCTACCGATCCTCGACTTCGGTGATGTAATTTACAAAATAGCCTCCAATACTCTACTCAACAAACTGGATGCAGTCTATCACAGTGCCATCCGTTTTGTTACCAAAGCCCCATATACCACCCACCACTGCGACCTGTACACTCTCGTAGGCTGGCCTTCACTTTACACTCGTCGCCATATCCACTGGCTCCTGGTCATTTACAAGTCCCTTCTAGGTAAAGTCCCACCTTATCTCAGCTCGCTGGTCACCTTAGCAGCACCAACCCGTAGCACACGCTCCAGCAGGTATATCTCACTGGTCACCCCCAAAGCCAATTCCTCCTTTGGCCGACTCTCCTTCCAGTTCTCTGCTGCCAATGACTGGAACGAACTTCAAAAATCTCTGAAACTGGAGACACTTATCTCCCTCAACAGCTTTAAGCACCAGCTGTCAGAGCAGTGTACAGACCACTGTACCTGTTTATAGCCCATCTGTAAATAGCCCAACCAACTACCTCATCCCCTACCGTATTTATTTATTTATCTTGTTCCTTTGCACCCCAGTTTTTCTACATTGCACATTCATCTACTGCACAGTTTTCTTTTACCATTCCAGTGTTAAATTGCTATATTGTAATTACTCTGCCACCATGGCCTATTTATTGTCTTACCTTCCTTATCCTACCTCATTTGCACTCTTTGTATATAGATTTCTTTTTTTTCCTACTGTATTATTGACTGTATGTTTGTTTTATTCCATGTGTAACTCTGTGTTGTTGTGTGTCGAACTGCTTTGCTTTATCTTGGCCAGGTCGCAGTTGTAAATGAGAACTTGTTCTCAACTTGCCTACCTGGTTAAATAAAGGTGAAATAAAAAATAAAAATAAATATGTGTGTTTGCGTCTGTGTGTGCATGTCTTATCATGTTATCGTAGCTAGTCGTTACTGCATGTGTTTAATAGAACATGAACAATACTTTCAAGGACAGGGAGGGAGGCAAGCAGGCAGGCAGGCAAGCAGGCAGGCATTTGACATTTGAAATGTCTTTCTTTCTCTGAAACGTTTGTGAGTGTAATGTTTACTGTAAAAAATGTTATTGTTTATTAAACTTTAGTTTATTATCCATTTCACTTGCTTTGGCAATGTAAACAAATGAGAGAGAGAGAGAGAGAGATTAAAGGTCAAAGGTTATAGGGAGACTTTAAGCAGGTTGTTTACCATTGTAGTTGTAATGTAGACATATTTATTTCACATGCCAATGACAAATGTTGGAACTAAAGCTGAAACAGATCCTCTAATTGGGCAAAAATGACTTTTCTTCATCAACTCGTTATTTTTTAAGTTGTACCAGTTGTACCAGTTGTATCAGTTGTACCAGTTGTATCAGTTGTACCAGTTGTACCAGTTGTGCCAGTTGTACCAGTTGTATCAGTTGTACCAGTTGTACCAGTTGTATTAGCTGTATCAGTTGTATTCGTTGTACCAGTTGTATTAATTCGACCAGTTGTACCAGTTGTATCAGTTGTACCAGTTGTACCAGTTGTATTAGCTGTATCAGTTGTATTCGTTGTACCAGTTGTATTAATTCGACCAGTTGTACCAGTTGTGCCAGTTGTATTAGTTGTATCAGTTGTACCAGTTGTATCAGTTGTATCAGTTGTACCAGTTGTACCAGTTGTACCAGTTGTATCAGTTGTATCAGTTGTACCAGTTGTACCAGTTGTACCAGTTGTATCAGTTGTACCAGTTGTACCAGTTGTATCAGTTGTACCAGTTGTACCAGTTGTATCAGTTGTACCAGTTGTACCAGTTGTATTAGCTGTATCAGTTGTATTTGTTGTACCAGTTGTATTAATTCGACCAGTTGTACCAGTTGTATCAGTTGTACCAGTTGTATTAGCTGTATCAGTTGTATTCGTTGTACCAGTTGTATTAATTCGACCAGTTGTACCAGTTGTGCCAGTTGTACCAGTTGTATTAGTTGTATCAGTTGTACCAGTTGTGCCAGTTGTACCAGTTGTATTAGTTATATCAGTTGTACCAGTTGTATTAGTTGTACCAGTTGTACCAGTTGTACCTGTTGTATCAGTTGTACCAGTTGTATCAGTTGTTCCAGTTGTATCAGTTGTACCAGTTGTACCAGTTGTATTAGCTGTATCAGTTGTACCAGTTGTATCAGTTGTACCAGTTGTATTAGCTGTATCAGTTGTACCAGTTGTATTAATTCGACCAGTTGTACCAGTTGCACCAGTTGTTTCAGTTGTACCAGCTGTATTAGTTCCATATGTTTGATCAGTTATACCAGTTGTATTAGTTGTACCAGTTGTGCCAGTTGTACCAGTTGTATTAGTTGTACCAGTTGTATTAGTTGTACCAGTTGTGCCAGTTGTACCAGTTGTATTAGTTGTACCAGTTGTATTAGTTGTACCAGTTGTACCAGTTGTATCAGTTGTAACAGTATTATTAGTTGTACCAGTTGTACCAGTTGTACCAGTTGTATTAGTTGTACCAGTATTATTAGTTGTACCAGTTGTACCAGTTGTATTAGTTGTACCAGTATTATTAGTTGTACCAGTTGTACCAGTTGTATCAGTTGTAACAGTATTATTAGTTGTACCAGTTGTACCAGTTGTACCAGTTGTATTAGTTGTACCAGTATTATTAGTTGTACCAGTTGTACCAGTTGTATCAGTTGTACCAGTATTATTAGTTGTACCAGTTGTACCAGTTGTATCAGTTGTATTAGTTTTGCCAGTTGTATTAGTTGTACCAGTTGTATTAGTTGTGCCAGTTGTATTAGTTGTACCAGTTGTATTAGTTGTACCAGTTGTATTAGTTGTACTAGTTCTTTATACAGTAGAGTGAAGTGCCCTACTTCTTTATACAGTAGAGTAAAGTGCCCTACTTCCTTATACAGTAGAGTGAAGTGCCCTACTTTATACAGTAGAGTGAAGTGCCCTACTTCTTTATACAGTAGAGTGAAGTGCCCTACTTCCTTATACAGTAGAGCTAAGTGCCCTACTTCCTTATACAGTAGAGTGAAGTGCCCTACTTCCTTATACAGTAGAGTGAAGTGCCCTACTTCTTTATACAGTAGAGTGAAGTGCCCTACTTCCTTATACAGTAGAGTGAAGTGCCCTACTTCTTTATACAGTAGAGTGAAGTGCCCTACTTCATTATACAGTAGAGTGAAGTGCCCTACTTCATTATACAGTAGAGTGAAGTGCCCTACTTCTTTATACAGTAGAGTGAAGTGCCCTACTTCCTTATACAGTAGAGTGAAGTGCCCTACTTCATTATACAGTAGAGTGAAGTGCCCTACTTCTTTATACAGTAGAGTGAAGTGCCCTACTTCCTTATACAGTAGAGTGAAGTGCCCTACTTCCTTATACAGTAGAGCTAAGTGCCCTACTTCCTTATACAGTAGAGTGAAGTGCCCTACTTCCTTATACAGTAGAGTGAAGTGCCCTACTTCCTTATACAGTAGAGTGAAGTGCCCTACTTCCTTATACAGTAGAGTGAAGTGCCCTACTTCTTTATACAGTAGAGTGAAGTGCCCTACTTCCTTATACAGTAGAGTGAAGTGCCCTACTTCCTTATACAGTAGAGTGAAGTGCCCTACTTCTTTATACAGTAGAGTGAAGTGCCCTACTTCCTTATAGAGTAGAGTGAAGTGCCCTACTTCCTTATACAGTAGAGTGAAGTGCCTTACTTCCTTATACAGTAGAGTGAAGTGCCCTACTTCCTTATACAGTAGAGCTAAGTGCCCTACTTCCTTATACAGTAGAGTGAAGTGCCCTACTTCTTTATTCAGTAGAGCTAAGTGCCCTACTTCCTTATACAGTAGAGTGAAGTGCCCTACTTCCTTATACAGTAGAGTGAAGTGCCCTACTTCCTTATACAGTAGAGTGAAGTGCCCTACTTCCTTATACAGTAGAGCTAAGTGCCCTACTTCCTTATACAGTAGAGTGAAGTGCCCTACTTCCTTATACAGTAGAGTGAAGTGCCCTACTTCCTTATACAGTAGAGTGAAGTGCCCTACTTCCTTATACAGTAGAGTGAAGTGCCCTACTTCCTTATACAGTAGAGTGAAGTGCCCTACTTCCTTATACAGTAGAGTGAAGTGCCCTACTTCCTTATACAGTAGAGTGAAGTGCCCTACTTCCTTATACAGTAGAGTGAAGTGCCCTACTACCTCATACAGTAGAGTGAAGTGCCCTACTTCCTTATACAGTAGAGTGAAGTGCCCTACTTCCTTATACAGTAGAGTGAAGTGCCCTACTTCCTTATACAGTAGAGTGAAGTGCCCTACTACCTCATACAGTAGAGTGAAGTTCCCTACTTCCTTATACAGTAGAGTGAAGTTCCCTACTTCCTTATACAGTAGAGTGAAGTGCCCTACTTCCTTATACAGTAGAGTGAAGTGCCCTACTTCCTTATACAGTAGAGTGAAGTGCCCTACTTCCTTATACAGTAGAGTGAAGTGCCCTACTTCCTTATACAGTAGAGTGAAGTGCCCTACTTCCTTATACAGTAGAGTGAAGTGCCCTACTTCCTTATACAGTAGAGTGAAGTGCCCTACTTCCTTATACAGTAGAGTGAAGTGCCCTACTTCCTTATACAGTAGAGTGAAGTGCCCTACTACCTCATACAGTAGAGTGAAGTGCCCTACTTCCTTATACAGTAGAGTGAAGTGCCCTACTTCCTTATACAGTAGAGTGAAGTGCCCTACTTCCTTATACAGTAGAGTGAAGTGCCCTACTTCCTTATACAGTAGAGTGAAGTGCCCTACTTCTTTATACAGTAGAGTGAAGTGCCCTACTTCCTTATACAGTAGAGTGAAGTGCCCTACTTCCTCATACAGTAGAGTGAAGTGCCCTACTTCCTTATACAGTAGAGTGAAGTGCCCTACTTCCTTATTAGAGGTTGTGATTTTTCAACTCCGTTACCAATAGCGATTATTGGAGGACCAAAAAAAGCCGATACCGATTATTCGGCCGATTTTTATATATATATTTGTAATAATGACAATTACAACAATACTAAATGAACAATGAACACTTTTATTTTACATTAATATAATATATAAATAACATCTATTAGTCTCAAATAAATAATGAAACATGTTCAATATGGTTTAAATAATGCAGAAACACAGTGCTGGAGAAGAAAGTCAAAGTGCAATATGTGCCATGTGAAAAAGCTAACATTTAAGTTCCTTGCTCAGAACATGAGAACATATGAAAGCTGGTTGTTCAATATTCCCAGTTCCTAAATATTCCCAGTTAAGAAGTTTTAGGTTGTAGTTATTATAGGAATTATGACACGTCGACTATTTCTCTCTATACCATTTGTATTTCGTATACCTTTGACTATTGGATGTTCTTATAGGCACTTTAGTATTTCCAGCCTAATCTCGGGTGTTGATAGGCTTGAAGTCATAAACAGCGCCGTGCCTCAAGCATTGCTACGAGCTGCTGGCAAAACGCAGTAAAGTGCTGTTTGAATGAATGCTTACGAGCCTGCTGCTGCCTACCACCGCTCAGTCAGACTGCTCTATCAAATATCAAATCATTGACTTAATTATAATATAATAAACACAGAAATACGAGCCTTTGGTCATTAATATAGTCAAATCCGGAAACTATAATTTTGAAAACAAAACGTTTATTCTTTCAGTGAAATATGGAACTGTTACCTATTTTATCGAACGGGTGGCAACCCTAAGTCTAAATAGTGCTGTTACATTGCACAACCTTCAATGTTATGTCATAATTCTGTAAAATTCTGGCAAATTAGTTCTGATTACTTAACGAGTCAGGCGGCCCAAACTGTTGCATATACCCTGAAACTGCTTGCACTGAACGCAAGAGAAGTGACACAATTTCCCTAGTTAATATTGCCTGCTAACATGAATTTCTTTTAACTAAATATGCAGGTTTAAACAAATACACTTCTGTGTGTTGATTTTAAGAAAGGCATTGATGTTTATGGTTAGGTACATTTGTGCAAAAATTGTGCTTGTTTTCGGCAATGCGCTTTTGTTAAATCATCACCCGTTTGGTGAAGTTGAAGTAGGCTGTGATTCGATGATAAATCAACAGGCACCGCATTGATTATATGCAACGCAGGACAAGCTAGTTACCCTAGTAATATCATCCACCATGTGTAGTTAACTAGTGATTATGTGAAGATTGATAGTTTTTTATAAGATAAGTTTAATGCTAGCTAGCAACTTACCTTGGCTCCTTGCAGCCACAAGGTCATTTTGACGCTGCGCTCGCGTAACAGGTGGTCAGCCTGCCGCAGTCTCCTCGCGGATTGCAATGTAATCGGCGTCCAAAAAGGCAGATTACCGATTGTTAGGGAAACTTGACATTTGCCCAATTAATCGGTCGACCTCTATTCCTTATTCAGTAGATTGAAGTGCACTACTTTTGACCAGTCCTATGAGCTATTTGAAATCAAATCATGAAATCAAATGTTATTTGTCACATGTGCAGAATACAACAGTGGAATGCTTACTGACAAGCCCTTAATTAACCAACAATGCAGGTTAATAGAATAGAGGTCCATTTGGTAGACAGACAAGTGTTCTATGATGTAATCTACTGTACATAAGCCAGGCCTGACAGTTAGTCCATCTGTCTCCCAATGGACTAACTGTGTGTGTGTGTGTGTGTGTGTGTGTGTGTGTGTGTGTGTGTGTGTGTGTGTGTGCGGGGACACTGACCAGACCTCCTACAGCATGCCTGAACTCCTCCTTATCCTCCCTCGCTCTCTTCCCACCATAGAGGATTGAAAGACTTTCTCGTTACAAAACGGAATGCACATAAGCACTGTACACACACACACACACACACACACACACACACACACTCCAGGTCTCTGGCCCCGGCTTTGAGTTACATGGCTGGCTTCTTTTTCCTAATCCCCTGAAATAAGACTTGGGAACATCAGGAAAACCCTGGGCCGTGGGCGTGGGCCGTGGGCCGTGGGCCGTGGGCCGTGGGCCGTGGGCCGTGGGCCGTGGGCCGTGGCCGGTGCTTGGTGCTCCAGGAGGTAACACTGCTGCATTGTTCCTGACTTCCTCTATGGCGTTCCTGGGATCTGAGGGGCTTTGTCCATCTGTGTGTGTGTGTGTGTGTGTCTACTCTGACCCCTCCACCTGGCTATGGGAAGAGTGAATGATCCTGATTTCTAATAGCAGGCAGGGAAGGATAACACACACACACCGACGAACACACACTTGCACACACTTTAGTCTCCACTCCCTTGTTGTCAACATCTGTTAAATCACTGTACTTCAGGAATTTTTAATCATCCCATTTTCACTCCAGTGCCATCAAGTAGATAATATTATCTCAAGGAGGGGACTTGCTGGCATGTTAAATCCAACCACTCCCTAACACACGCACACACACAAAACACACACACCAATCCAAATACTCCCCAGCTTGCGCTGTCAAAACTAATGACAAAGAATCAAATCAAATCAAAGTTTATTTGTCACGTGCGCCGAATACAACAGGATGCTCTCAACCTTACAGTTGAAATGCTGAATACAACAGGTGTAGACCTTACAATGAAATGCTGAATACAAGAGGTGTAGACCTTACAGTGAAATGCTGAATACAACAGGTGTAGACCTTACAGTGAAATGCTGAATACAACAGGTGTAGACCTTACAGTGAAATGCTGAATACAACAGGTGTAGACCTTACAGTGAAATGCTGAATACAACAGGTGTAGACCTTACAGTGAAATGCTGAATACAACAGGTGTAGACCTTACAGTGAAATGCTGAATACAACAGGTGTAGACCTTACAGTGAAATGCTGAATACAACAGGTGTAGACCTTACAGTGAAATGCTGAATACAGGCTCTAACCAACAGTGAAAAAAGGTATTAGGTGAACAATAGGTAAGTAAAGAAATAAAAACAGCAGTATAAACAGTAGCGAGGCTATATACAGTAGAGAAGCTATATACAGTAGAGGCTATATACAGTAGAGAGGCTATATACAGTAGAGAGGCTATATACAGTAGAGGCTATATACAGTAGAGAGGCTATATACAGTAGAGGCTATATACAGTAGAGAAGCTATATACAGTAGAGAGGCTATATACAGTAGAGGCTATATACAGTAGCGAGGCTATATACAGTAGAGAAGCTATATACAGTAGCGAGGCTATATACAGTAGAGGCTATATACAGTAGAGAGGCTATATACAGTAGAGGCTATATACAGTAGAGAGGCTATATACAGTAAAGGCTATATACAGTAGAGAGGCTATATACAGTAGAGGCTATATACAGTAGAGGCTATATACAGTAGCGAGGCTATAAACAGTAGCGAGGCTATATACAGTAGAGGCTATATACAGTAGAGGCTATATACAGTAGAGAGGCTATATACAGTAGAGGCTATATACAGTAGAGAGGCTATATACAGTAAAGGCTATATACAGTAGAGAGGCTATATACAGTAGAGAGGCTATATACAGTAGAGAGGCTATATACAGTAGAGGCTATATACAGTAGCGAGGCTATATACAGTAGAGGCTATATACAGTAGCGAGGCTATAAACAGTAGTGAGGCTATATACAGTAGAGGCTATATACAGTAGAGGCTATATACAGTAGAGAGGCTATATACAGTAGAGGCTATATACAGTAAAGGCTATATACAGTAGAGAGGCTATATACAGTAGAGAGGCTATATACAGTAGAGGCTATATACAGTAGAGAGGCTATATACAGTAGAGGCTATATACAGTAGAGGCTATATACAGTAGCGAGGCTATATACAGTAGAGGCTATATACAGTAGCGAGGCTATAAACAGTAGCGAGGCTATATACAGTAGAGGCTATATACAGTAGAGGCTATATACAGTAGAGGCTATATACAGTAGCGAGGCTATATACAGTAGCGAGGCTGTAAAAGTAGCGAGGCTATATACAGTAGCGAGGCTATATACAGTAGCGAGGCTGTAAAAGTAGCGAGGCTGTAAAAGTAGCGAGGCTACATACAGACACCGGTTAGTCAGGCTGATTGAGGTAGTATATGTACATGTAGTTATTGTTAAAGTGACTATGCATATATGATGAACAGAGAGTAGCAGTAGCGTAAAAAAGGGGTTGGCGGGTGGTGGGATAGATAGCCCAGTTAGCCCATGTGCAGATAGATAGCCCAGTTAGCCCATGTGCGGGAGCACGGGTTGGTCGGTCCAATTGAGGTAGTATGTACATGAAAGTATAGTTAAAGTGACTATGCATATATGATAACCAGAGAGTAGCAGCAGCGGGGGGGCACAATACAAAAAGTCCAGATAGCCATTTGATTACCTGTTCAGGAGTCTTATGGCTTGGGGGTAAAAACTGTTGAGAAGCCTTTTTGTCCTAGACTTGGCACTCCGGTACCACTTGCCATGCGGTAGTAGAGAGAACAGTCTATGACTGGGGTGGCTGGGGTCTTTGACAATGTTTAGGGCCTTCCTCTGACACCACCTGGTGTAGAGGTCCTGAATGGCAGGCAGCTTAGCCCCAGTGATGTACTGGGCCGTACGCACTACCCTCTGTAGTGCCTTGCGGTCAGAGGCGGAGCAATTGCCGTACTAGGCAGTGATGCAATCAGTCAGGATGCTCTCAATGTTGCAGCTGTAGAATGTTTTGAGGATCTCAAGACCCATGCCAAATCTTTTTAGTCTCCTGAGGTGGAATAGGCTTTGTCGTGCCCTCTTCACGACTGTCTTGGTGTGTTTGGACCATTCTAGCTTGTTGTTGATGTGGACACCAAGGAACTTGAAGCTCTCAACCTGCTCCACTGCAGCCCCGTCAATGAGAATGGGGGCGTGCTCGGTCCTCCTTTTCCTGTAGTCCACAATCATCTCCTTAGTTTTGGTTACGTTGAGGGAGAGGTTGTTGTCCTGGCACAACACGGCCAGGTCTCTGACCTCCTCCCTGTAGGCTGTCTCGTCATTGTCGGTGATCAGGCCTACCACTGTTGTGTCGTCTGTTATCTTAATGATGGTGTTGGAGTCGTGCCTGGCCATGCAGTCGTGGGTGAACAGGGAGTACAAGAGGGGACTGAGCACGCACCCCTGAGGAGCTCCAGTGTTGAGGATCAGCGTGGCGGATGTGTTGTTACCTACCCTTACCACCTGGGGGCGGCCCGTCAGGAAGTCCAGGATCCAGTTGCAGAGGGAGGTGGTTAGTCCCAGGATCCTTAGCTTAGTGATGAGCTTTGAGGGTACTATGGTGTTGAACGCTGAGCTGTAGTCAATAAACAGCATTCTCACATAAGTTATCCTTTTGTCCAGATGGGAAAGGGCAGTGTGGAGTGCAATAGAGATTGCATCATCTGTTGATCTGTTTGGGCGGTATGCAAATTGGAGGGGGTCTAGGGTTTCTGGGATAATGTTGTTGATGTGAGCCATTACCAACCTTTCAAAGCACTTCATGGCTACAGATGTGAGTGCTACGGGTCTGTAGTAATTTAGACAGGTTACCTTAAGTGTTCTTGGGCACAGGGACTATGGTGGTCTGCTTGAAGCATGTTGGTATTACAGACTCAATCAGGGACATGTTGAAGATGTCAGTGAAGACACCTGCCATTTGGTCAGCACATGCCCGGAGCACACGTCCTGGTAATCCGTCTGGCCCCGCAGCCTTGTGTATGTTGACTTGTTTAAAGGTCTTACTCACGTCGGCTACGGAGAGCGTGATCACACAGTCGTCTGGAACAGCTAAAGCTCTCATGCATGCCTCAGTGTTGCTTGCCTCGAAGCGAGCATAGAAGTGATTTAGCTCGTCTGGTAGGCTCGTGTCACTGGGCAGCTCTCGGCTGTGCTTCCCTTTGTAGTCTGTAATAGTTTGCAAGCCCTGCCACATAAGACGAGCGTCAGAGCCGGTGTAGTATGATTCAATCTCAGCCCTGTATTGACGGAATTCACAATTCCGTCACATGGAACAGGGAGTGTGTTTTGGTTGAGGTCTACAAAACATCAACACTCACTGATGTCACAGAGACAACGAAATGTCATCAGTCCAGCTAGGGTGCATCTCAATAGTCTGGGGTGCCGTCCTCTCCTCTTATCTCCTCTCCTTCATTGGTACTCATTCAAAAACACAGCAATACGGAGAAAAATATGGTGACAAGCAAAAAGATGAATCCCTCTAGTATTATTAGTATCAGTCCTGCATTTTTACATTAGTGCAGACAAGGAGACAAGGAAAGAAGATGAGGAGATGAGGAGAGGAAGCCACTGTAGAGTATTGAGATGCATATAAAGGATAGGAGAAAAGGAGATGAGGAGAGGAAGCCACTGTAGAGTATTGAGATGCATATAAAGGATAGGAGAAAAGGAGATGAGGAGAGGAAGCCACTGTAGAGTATTGAGATGCAGCCATCCACTGTTTATGAGAAGCCAGACACTTCCTGTATGTGGTGCCAGACTCTTCTTGTAGAAGTTCCCCCTCCTTCTCCCTGTTCTCCATCACTTCTCCTATAAGGGGCATAGAGAACCATTTAACCGTCAACATCAACAAAATGGCTGATAGAATGAGGAGAAAGCGACCACCACAACCACACACACTCCGTCCAGTCTCACCCCGTTGGGGCTTGTTAAAGAGTCATTAGTACGACCCCCCCCAACCGTGACGCTGAACAGTTCCGCACCCTCGGCTTCAAATTATATACATTAACACACACGCACGCATACACACACGCACAAACGCACACACACACCAATTATACACAAATTACACACAAAGACTCAAATTGAATACAGAAATGTACTGCAGAGAGTGGGGTATAGAGAGAAAGAAAAGATATGAATCAGAGTATTACCTGGAGGAGTGGCTGAATCAGAGTATTACCTGGAGGACTGGCTGAATCAGAGTATTACCTGGAGGAGTGGCTGAATCAGAGTATTACCTGGCGGACTGGCTGAATCAGAGTATTACCTGGAGGAGTGGCTGAATCAGAGTATTACCTGGAGGACTGGCTGAATCAGAGTATTACCTGGAGGAGTGGCTGAATCAGAGTATTACCTGGAGGACTGGCTGAATCAGAGTATTACCTGGAGGAGTGGCTGAATCAGAGTATTACCTGGAGGACTGGCTGAATCAGAGTATTACCTGGAGGAGTGGCTGAATCAGAGTATTACCTGGAGGACTGGCTGAATCAGAGTATTACCTGGAGGAGTGGCTGAATCAGAGTATTACCTGGAGGACTGGCTGAATCAGAGTATTACCTGGAGGAGTGGCTGAATCAGAGTATTACCTGGAGGAGTGGCTGAATCAGAGTATTACCTGGAGGACTGGCTGAATCAGAGTATTACCTGGAGGAGTGGCTGAATCAGAGTATTACCTGGAGGACTGGCTGAATCAGAGTATTTCCTGAAGGAGTGGCTGAATCAGAGTATTACCTGGAGGACTGGCTGAATCAGAGTATTACCTGGAGGACTGGCTGAATCAGAGTATTACCTGGAGGACTGGCTGAATCAGAGTATTACCTGAAGGAGTGGCTGAATCAGAGTATTACCTGGAGGACTGGCTGAATCAGAGTATTACCTGGAGGACTGGCTGAATCAGAGTATTACCTGGAGGAGTGGCTGAATCAGAGTATTACCTGGAGGACTGGCTGAATCAGAGTATTACCTGGAGGAGTGGCTAGTATTTCCTGGAGGTGTGGCTAGTATTTCCTGGAGGAGTGGCTAGTATTTCCTGGAGGAGTGGCTAGTATTACCTGGAGGACTGGCTGAATCAGAGTATTACCTGGAGGAGTGGCTAGTATTTCCTGGAGGTGTGGCTAGTATTTCCTGGAGGTGTGGCTAGTATTTCCTGGAGGAGTGGCTAGTATTACCTGGAGGACTGGCTGAATCAGAGTATTACCTGGAGGACTGGCTGAATCAGAGTATTACCTGGAGGACTGGCTGAATCAGAGTATTACCTGGAGGACTGGCTGAATCAGAGTATTACCTGGAGAAGTGGCTAGTATTTCCTGAAGGAGTGGCTGAATCAGAGTATTACCTGGAGGACTGGCTGAATCAGAGTATTACCTGGAGGACTGGCTGAATCAGAGTATTACCTGGAGGAGTGGCTGAATCAGAGTATTACCTGGAGGACTGGCTGAATCAGAGTATTACCTGGAGGAGTGGCTAGTATTTCCTGGAGGTGTGGCTAGTATTTCCTGGAGGAGTGGCTAGTATTTCCTGGAGGAGTGGCTAGTATTACCTGGAGGACTGGCTGAATCAGAGTATTACCTGGAGGAGTGGCTAGTATTTCCTGGAGGTGTGGCTAGTATTTCCTGGAGGTGTGGCTAGTATTTCCTGGAGGAGTGGCTAGTATTACCTGGAGGACTGGCTGAATCAGAGTATTACCTGGAGGACTGGCTGAATCAGAGTATTACCTGGAGGACTGGCTGAATCAGAGTATTACCTGGAGGACTGGCTGAATCAGAGTATTACCTGGAGAAGTGGCTAGTATTTCCTGAAGGAGTGGCTGAATCAGAGTATTACCTGGAGGACTGGCTGAATCAGAGTATTACCTGGAGGACTGGCTGAATCAGAGTATTACCTGGAGGAGTGGCTGAATCAGAGTATTACCTGGAGGACTGGCTGAATCAGAGTATTACCTGGAGGACTGGCTGAATCAGAGTATTTCCTGGAGGAGTGGCTAGTATTTACTGGATGAGTGGCTAGTATTTCCTGGAGGAGTGGCTGAATCAGAGTATTTCCTGGAGGAGTGGCTAGTATTTCCTGGAGGAGTGGCTAGTATTTCCTGGATGAGTGGCTAGTATTTCCTGGATGAGTGGCTAGTATTTCCTGGAGGAGTGGCTAGTATTTCCTGGAGGAGTGGCTGAATCAGAGTATTTCCTGGAGGTGGCTAGTATTTCCTGGAGGAGTGGCTAGTATTTCCTGGAGGAGTGGCTAGTATTTCCTGGAGTAGTGGCTGAATCAGAGTATTTCCTGGAGGAGTGGCTGAATCAGAGTATTTCCTGGAGAGTGGCTGAATCAGAGTATTTCCTGAAGGAGTGGCTGGATGAATTAGTCTATTAGACATCTGGGGGTCTGGGTGTGTGTTCGAGTTCAGTATTTCCTGGATGAGTGGCTAGTATTTCCTGGATGAGTGGCTAGTATTTCCTGGAGGAGTGGCTAGTATTTCCTGGAGGAGTGGCTGAATCAGAGTATTTCCTGGAGGTGGCTAGTATTTCCTGGAGGAGTGGCTAGTATTTCCTGGAGGAGTGGCTAGTATTACCTGGAGGACTGGCTGAATCAGAGTATTACCTGGAGGACTGGCTGAATCAGAGTATTACCTGGAGGACTGGCTGAATCAGAGTATTACCTGGAGGACTGGCTGAATCAGAGTATTACCTGGAGAAGTGGCTAGTATTTTCTGAAGGAGTGGCTGAATCAGAGTATTACCTGGAGGACTGGCTGAATCAGAGTATTACCTGGAGGACTGGCTGAATCAGAGTATTACCTGGAGGACTGGCTGAATCAGAGTATTACCTGGAGGACTGGCTGAATCAGAGTATTACCTGGAGGACTGGCTGAATCAGAGTATTACCTGGAGAAGTGGCTAGTATTTTCTGAAGGAGTGGCTGAATCAGAGTATTACCTGGAGGACTGGCTGAATCAGAGTATTACCTGGAGGACTGGCTGAATCAGAGTATTACCTGGAGGAGTGGCTGAATCAGAGTATTACCTGGAGGACTGGCTGAATCAGAGTATTACCTGGAGGACTGGCTGAATCAGAGTATTTCCTGGAGGAGTGGCTAGTATTTACTGGATGAGTGGCTAGTATTTCCTGGAGGAGTGGCTGAATCAGAGTATTTCCTGGAGGAGTGGCTAGTATTTCCTGGAGGAGTGGCTAGTATTTCCTGGATGAGTGGCTAGTATTTCCTGGAGGAGTGGCTGAATCAGAGTATTTCCTGGAGGAGTGGCTAGTATTTCCTGGAGGAGTGGCTAGTATTTCCTGGAGGAGTGGCTGAAAAGGAGTATTACCTGGAGGAGTGGCTAGTATTTCCTGGAGGAGTGGCTAGTATTTCCTGGATGAGTGGCTAGTATTTCCTGGAGGAGTGGCTAGTATTTCCTGGAGGAGTGGCTGAATCAGAGTATTTCCTGGAGGTGGCTAGTATTTCCTGGAGGAGTGGCTAGTATTTCCTGGAGGAGTGGCTAGTATTTCCTGGAGTAGTGGCTGAATCAGAGTATTTCCTGGAGGAGTGGCTGAATCAGAGTATTTCCTGGAGAGTGGCTGAATCAGAGTATTTCCTGAAGGAGTGGCTGGATGAATTAGTCTATTAGACATCTGGGGGTCTGGGTGTGTGTTCGAGTTCATTCCAGGAGAGTCAGATCTGACTGCTAAAGCTCGCTGTGTATTTCACTATTCATAAGGAATACATAAGGTTGACATATGTGGGGTTCTGACATTTTTACCATGATAGTATTGACAATTGCTAATTGCTAATAATCATATTGGGGGTTAGTCAGTAGGGACTTGTGTATGTGTAACCCCTGTGCGGACATCTTGAGAAAGTTGCTGACCTGTGGTTAAGTGGGGGGTGTGAGGTATTTACTACAAGACCCTGGCTGGTGGAAAAATACTGACATGTCAAGAAAGAAGATAAATCAAGAAAAAGCGCCAAAAGGGGGACCAGCCTGTGTGACACCGATTGGCCAGGCAAATCTAAACCACGCCCAGGCACTGTTCTGATAGGCCAGTTTACGAAGCAGGAACTAACTCTGTCAGAACATATACCCATGTTATCAGCAGAAAGGCAGTTCTTTGTTTCGTCCTGCGAGATGTTACAGTGAACCCGTATATACGGAAATTGTATTTGCCATTTATTAACTTTTGAATTAAACAATTATTTTAACCAAGTTCAGGTGTATTATCGTTCCTATCTCAGTTGAATCTACGCAAAACCTAACACATATCCCAGACATAATGAAAGCATCAGCATTCATAAGATGACACATCCTTTGTTATCATCTTGTTGTTGGTCTGTCATCATTGGGGCAATAGCCAGGGGGAGACAGAGGGGCTGAGTGCCTTCTGTCACTGTTACGTCATGCTATGTCAGTTTTAATACCTCTCTTAAGTATTGTATATTCTCCCTGTCTTCCAGGTGCGTAGCCAGGGTGTGACAGAGGAGCTGAAGTGCCTCAGTCTGCTGAATGCTCTGGATAAAGACCAGGACATCCCAGAGGACCTGGCTCAGCTGTTTGGAGAACCCTGCATCAAACTGGCAGAGGGCATCAAGGCCTACATCTCAAAGGTAAGACCGACACCCTATTCCCTAAATAGTGTACTACTCTGGCACCCTATTCCCTAGATAGTGCCCTATTATGGCACCCTATTCCCTAGATAGTGTACTACTCTGGCACCCTATTCCCTAGATAGTTCCTTCCTAAAGCTATAGGCTGTTCTCCATTTCAACACACACACACAGCCAAAGGATGTACACGCTTGAGGTCCCGTGCCTCTAAACCTTGGGGCATCATTCCCAGGGTCTGCCCATCGTAGACCAACACCACCTAAATCATCCATCTCTGGTAGTACAATGAGTCACACAGATTGCGGGCTATATGTATCAAGCTTCCCAGTGTACAATCTTAGCAGTAAAGGTACCTGGAAGAACATATTGGGACGCCACACCTGCAGTACCTTTCCAGCTGAAACATTTTCCTTGAGGAACCCCTGTGGAAAGGGTCAAACCGGAACCTGTTAGTGCTTTTGAACCTTTCTAACAAAATATTGCAGAAGTGGCAGCCTATCAGATCAGGAGGTGTGGCTTATTGGAGGCGTGGCTTTCAGATAGTTATTTGTAATGAGATCATATTTATAATAATATATTGTAAAGGTTAGCGTAAATGTCCTGTTCAGCATGTTAAGTTTGTACACTGCAAATTAAAATGTTCCTTGAATATTTATGCATATGACATGTTAATATCATCGGTGCTGAACGCTCGTAGCATATAAAAATTGTCTGTCCTCAGTTGCAGCACTCAACGTAGAGAACTGTTAGTCGGGAGCTCCATGAAATGGGTTTCCATGGCTGAGCAGCCGCACACAAGCCTAACATCACCATACACTACAAGCGTCGGCTGGAGTGGTGTAAAGCTCGCCGCTATTGGACTCTGGAGCAGAGGAAAAACGCGTTCTCTGGAGTGATGAATCACGTTTCACCATCTGGCAGTCCGGCGGACAAATCTGGGTTTGGCGGATGCAAGGAGAACTCTACCTGCCCGAATGCATAGTGCCAACTGTAAAGTTTGGTGGAGGAGGAATAATGGTCTGGGGCTATTTTTCATGGATCGGGCTAGGCCCCTTAGTTCCAGTGAAGGGAAATCTTAACGCGACAGCATGCAATGACATTCTTGATGATTCTGTGGTTCCAACTTTATGGCAACAGTTTGGGGAAGGCCCTTTCCTGTTTCAGCATGACAATGCCCCCGTGCACAAAGCGAGGTCCATACAGAAATGGTTTGTCGAGATCGGTGTGGAAGAACTTGACTGGCCTGCACAGAGCCCTGACCTCAACCCCATCGAATACCTTTGGGATTAATTGGAACGCCAACTGCAAGCCATGCCTAATCGCCCAACATCAGTGCCTGACCTCACGAATGTTCTTGTGGCTGAATGGAGGGTAGGTCCCCCACAGCAATGTTCCAACATCTAGTGAAAAGCCTTCCCAGAAGAGTGGAAGCTGTTATAGCAGAAAAGGGGGGACCAACTCCATACTAATGCTCATGGAATGAGATGAGATGTTCGACAAGCAGGTGTCCACATACTTTTGGTCATGTAGTGTATGTTAAAGACACGCCCCTACTAAGCTTCCACTCCGGAGTTCCTCCAGGGTTCCGTTGCTACATTCCAACAACCCCTCAACTAACCGTTGCCTAGCAATGGTTCCTGGAGGAACTCCAGGGGTTCCTTGAGGAACTCCAGGGGTTCCTTGAGGATCTCCAGGGGTTCCTTGAGGATCTCCAGGGTTACATCGAGTCACCACTAATTCTGAGAGTGCTGACTAAGGATCAGTTTGGTATTTTACATCGCAATAAATAGCATTATATGGACAGGGAGCACCTGATCCTAGATCAGCACTCCTACTCAGAGACGCATCATGAATACGACTGAGTCAGTCGTTTCATGGTGAGTCAGAGACTGTGGCCTCCATCTGTACCACTCAGTCCCTAAACACAGACACCGCCAACAGGCTTTCCCCATCTCTCTGTGGGTGTGTCTGCTTATTGCTGTATCTGCATCCTTCCTTCACCGCTTCAATATGGACAGACAGACATATCGACTCACACACACACACACACTCAAACAATTAGAGCTCCACCACATGATGCAATCAGACTGTTTACAGTTCTGTCTCCAGTTGTAATAGAAATGGAATGTCTCGTTTCTTGTGGTGTAAATTGCCTTGGATTTGGTCTGTGTGTGTGTGTGTGTGTGTGTAAATTGCCTTGGATTGGGTCTGAGTGTGTGTGTGTGTGTGTAAATTGCCTTGGATTGGGTCTGAGTGTGTGTGTGTGTGTGTGTAAATTGCCTTGGATTGGGTCTGAGTGTATGTGTGTGTGTGTGTGTGTGTGTGTGTGTGTGTGTGTGTGTGTGTGTGTGTGTGTGTGTGTGTGTGTGTGTGTGTGTGCGTGTGCGTGCGTAAATTGACTTGGAATTGGGTCCAAGAGCAAACAAGACTGATATTGTGCAGCACTTTGTTTCCTCAATTAGGAATTACAATTAACTGTATTTAAAGTTCAGGCTAAGAGTTAAAGTGTTTGGTTAGAGTAGCTTGAAAGCGCTAGGCTACATAAGGTTAGCATTAGCAAAAAAAAACATATCTTGGCCTACGTCTACTGGAGACGCTAGGTTACATGGCTAACGTTAGGTTAGCATTAGCCAAACCCAGCTCTTGGCTTTTCATTCTGGTCTGTGTTCTTGCATGGAAATACTCATGCTAATGAGTGCAGATGGTTTGATGTGGAGCTTTGGCTGGTCTGGGTCTTTGTGACTGTTTGTGTGTGTGTGTGTGGGGGGGAGGGGGGGCTCTGTAGACTCTGTGTCTTTGTATAAAACGCTTGAGCTGAAAAGCTGGTCTAGCTTTAAACGAAACCGTTTGGCTAGAATAAATGGTATTTTCTGTTTTAACCCTGTCCCAACCCTTAACCCTTACCTTAAACCTTAACCCTTACCTTAACCCTTACCTTAACCTGTTGGAGTTAATGACTAAACTTAGTCATATTTTTACATTTACCCGACAAACGCTGAACACTGAACACTGAAATGAGATGCTGAGATCTTGTTGATCCAAGAGATGCACACATGAGAACAAATGAGCAAGTGGACACACGCACTCACATACACATGCACCCACAAGCGCACTCACATACACAGGTTGCTCAAGATCCACTTCAAAATTCGATGTCCATCCACGTCTGGAGATGCCTTCAAAACCAAAACCTGCAATGGTGAGCGCAATTACCATCAAGAAAGCTTGGGTTTTTCTAGGGTTGTGGACGGGGATGGTGGATAGGCTCCGGCTCCGACGGTCGCGTGTTCAATCCCAGTGTTTTTTTGTTTTAACTATCCCAAACCTTAACCATTCAGAACCTTATCCCAAACCTTAACAATTAGCTTAACCGTTCAGAACCTTATCCCAAACATTAACCCTTAGCTTAACCGTTCAGAACCTTATCCCAAACATTAACCCTTAGCTTAACCGTTCAGAACCTTATCCCAAACATTAACCCTTAGCTTAACCGTTCAGAACCTTATCCCAAACATTAACTTAACAATTTTGTATTCATGCCTGAACCTTAGAAATGTGACGTTTATGGACAAACATCAGATTCTGCAGTGAGATTGGAGAGCTATAATGCGGGGCCTCTCCTACACACACACACACACACACACACAAGCGCGTGCACGCACACGCACACCCCCTCCCAGTGATATATATTAGCGGTGGCAGGTCATCATTGTGCTAATTGAGAGAGGCTGTAGTCCATTATCTGTTGGCTGAGACATCCTAATGTGAAACACATGGACAACTACACACACACACACACACACACACACACACACACACACACATACACACGCTGCACACACACACACACACTGCACTGCACACATTTAGAGACATTAAGTTTTTTAACATGGACACCACAGAAGGATGCGATTGGATAGGGCCATCCCAACAACTATAAAAAACACAATCTGCCCTCGTCCCGGATGATGGAGAGAGAACCTGAAGATGGAGAGATGATGAAGAGAGAGCTTGATAATGAACAGAGAGGAAAGCGATTAACAAGAAGAAAAGAGATAGATAGGGGAAGAAAAGAGATAGATAGGGGAAGAAAAGAGATAGATAGGGGAAGAAAAGAGATAGATAGGGGAAGAAAAGAGATAGATAGGGGAAGAAAAGAGATAGATAGGGGAAGAAAAGGGGGGAGATAAAGAAAGAGGGATGTTAATGAATGGAGAGAAGGGGAAATAAAAAAACTGATGGATCGGATATGGAACACAGAGAGAGAGAGAGGGGTGGAAGAACAGAGGTGACAAAGAACAGAGCGAAAAGAGTCATAGCCTACACCTGGTAGTTATTATTACAGGGAGGGAGAACAGGTAGTTGATACACCTGGTAGTTATTATTACAGGGAGGGAGAACAGGAAGTTGATACACCTGGTAGTTATTATTACAGGGAGGGAGAACAGGAAGTTGATACACCTGGTAGTTATTATTACAGGGAGGGAGAACAGGTAGTTGATACACCTGGTAGATATTATTACAGGGAGGGAGAACAGGTAGTTGATACACCTGGTAGTTATTATTACAGGGAGGGAGAACAGGTAGTTGATACACCTGGTAGTTATTATTACAGGGAGAGAGAACAGGTAGTTGATACACCTGGTAGTTATTATTACAGGGAGGGAGAACAGGAAGTTGATACACCTGGTAGATATTATTACAGGGAGAGAGAACAGGTAGTTGATACACCTGGTAGTTATTATTACAGGGAGAGAGAACAGGTAGTTGATACACCTGGTAGTTATTATTACAGGGAGACAGAACAGGTAGTTGATACACCTGGTAGTTATTATTACAGGGAGAGAGAACAGGTAGTTGATACACCTGGTAGATATTATTACAGGGAGAGAGAACAGGTAGTTGATACACCTGGTAGTTATTATTACAGGGAGAGAGAACAGGTAGTTGATACACCTGGTAGTTATTATTACAGGGAGGGAGAACAGGAAGTTGATACACCTGGTAGTTATTATTACAGGGAGGGAGAACAGGAAGTTGATACACCTGGTAGTTATTATTACAGGGAGAGAGAACAGGTAGTTGATACACCTGGTAGATATTATTACAGGGAGAGAGAACAGGTAGTTGATACACCTGGTAGTTATTATTACAGGGAGAGAGAACAGGAAGTTGATACACCTGGTAGTTATTATTACAGGGAGAGAGAACAGGAAGTTGATACACCTGGTAGTTATTATTACAGGGAGAGAGAACAGGTAGTTGATACACCTGGTAGATATTATTACAGGGAGAGAGAACAGGTAGTTGATACACCTGGTAGTTATTATTACAGGAAGAGAGAACAGGTAGTTGATACACCTGGTAGATATTATTACAGGGAGAGAGAGCAGGTAGTTGATACACCTGGTAGATATTATTACAGGGAGAGAGAACAGGTAGTTGATACACCTGGTAGATATTATTACAGGGAGAGAGAACAGGTAGTTGATACACCTGGTAGTTATTATTACAGGGAGAGAGAACAGGTAGTTGATACACCTGGTAGATATTATTACAGGGAGAGAGAACAGGAAGTTGATACACCTGGTAGTTATTATTACAGGGAGAGAGAACAGGTAGTTGATACACCTGGTAGATATTATTACAGGGAGAGAGAACAGGTAGTTGATACACCTGGTAGATATTATTACAGGGAGGGAGAACAGGTAGTTGATACACCTGGTAGTTATTATTACAGGGAGAGAGAACAGGTAGTTGATACACCTGGTAGTTATTATTACAGGGAGAGAGAACAGGTAGTTGATACACCTGGTAGTTATTATTACAGGGAGGGAGAGCAAGTTTAGGGAGAGAGGAAAATAGGAATGGAGAGAAGTAAAAAGAAAGAAAGAGAGGAATTGTAATCGTAATTGTGCAATATTTTACAGAATATGAAGGGTGGCCATCCATCCTCCAGGAGAGCCTTTAAGGGAAGATAGGCAGAGAGGAGCCAATAGGCAGAGAGGAGAAAGAAGCCAATAGGCAGAGGCGAAAGAAGCCAATAGGCAGAGGGGAGAAAGAAGCCAATAGGCAGAGAGGAGAAAGAAGCCTATAGACAGAGAGTAGAAATTAGCCTATAGACAGAGAGTAGAAATTAGCCTATAGACAGAGAGGAGAAAGAAGCCAATAGGCAGAGAGTAGAAATTAGCGAATAGACAGAGATTAAGAAGAAGCCAATAGACAGAAAGGAGAAAGAAGCCAATAGACAGAGAGGAGAAAAAAGCCAATAGGCAGAGAGGAGAAAGAAGCCAATAGGCAGAGAGGAGAAAGAAGCCAATAGGCAGAGAGGAGAAAGAAGCCAATAGACAGAGTGTAGAAAAAATCCATTAAGCAGCTAGCAGAAAGAAGCCAATAGACAGCGAGCAGAAAGAAGCCAATAGACAGCGAGCAGAAAGAAGCCAATAGGCAGAGAGGAGAAAGAAGCCAATAGACAGCGAGCAGAAAGAAGCCAATAGACAGCGAGCAGAAAGAAGCCAATAGACAGCGAGCAGAAAGAAGCCAATAGACAGCGAGCAGAAAGAAGCCAATAGGCAGAGAGGAGAAAGAAGCCAATAGGCAGAGAGGAGAAAGAAGCCAATAGACAGCGAGCAGAAAGAAGCCAATAGACAGCGAGCAGAAAGAAGCCAATAGACAGCGAGCAGAAAGAAGCCAATAGACAGAGAGGAGAAAGAAGCCAATAGGCAGAGAGGAGAAAGAAGCCAATAGACAGAGTGTAGAAAAAATCCATTAGGCAGTGAGTAGCCTACATTTTGTCTGATTCTCTGTATGGTAATAGGCCTAATACTCATAATAATTTATTGTATTTTGTAAAGTAGGTCCTTGCATCATACAGCACCATTTTCAGTTACCTTTTTGGCCAATGGTGTTACAGAAATATTAACATTTTTGGACAAGAAAAAGCACCTGTCCTACTTTCCCTATTCTTGCCTTACAGAAAACCCAGAAAAATCGAATGATTTTTGTGCTCCTGCTGATTAGCATTTATTAGCTGAATCAGATGTGACATTTCATTCATGCACTGTTTTTATGCAAAGGTACAGAGTATTGACACTCCACTTTACGTTGTACAGTTAGATCAACTTGGCGAACAAGTTAGATCAACTTGGCGAACAAGTTAGATCAACTTGGCGAACAAGTTAGATCAACTTGTCTAGTAAAACTGACTATCCTACCGATCCTCGACTTCGGCAATGTCATCTACAAAACAGCTTGCAATACTCTCCTCAGCAAACCGGATGCAGTCTATCACAGTGCCATCTGCTTTGTCACCAAAGCCCGTTATACCACCCACCACTGCGACCTGTATGCTCTAGTCGGCTGGCCCTCGCTACATACTCGTCGCCAGACCCACTGGCTCCAGGTCATCTACAAGTCCCTGCTAGGTAAAGCCCCGCCTTATCTCAGCTCGCTCGTCACTATAGCAGCACCCACCCGTAGCACGCGCTCCAGCAGGTATATCTCACTGGTCACCCCCAAAGCCAAATCCTCCTTTGGCCGCCTTTCCTTCCAGTTCTCTGCTGCCAATGACTGGAACGAACTACAAAAATCACTTAAACTGGAGACACTTATCTCCCTCACTAGCTTTAAGCACCAGCTGTCTGAGCAGCTCACAGATCACTGCACATAGCCCATCTGTAAATAGCCCAACCAACTACCTCATCCCCTACTGTATTCATTTATTTACCTTGCTCCTTTGCACCCCAGTATTTCTACTTTGCACATTCATCTACTGCACATCTACCATTCCAGTGTTAAATTGCTATATTGTAATTACTTCGCCACCATGGCCTATTTATTGCCTTACGTTCCTTATCTTACCTCATTTGCACACATTGTATATAGATTTGCTTTTCTACTGTATTATTGACTGGATGTTTGTTTACTCCATGTGTAACTCTGTGTTGTTGTATGTGTGAACTGCTTTGCTTTATCTTGGCCAGGTCGCAGTTGTAAATGAGAACTTGTTCTCAACTTGCCTACCTGGTTAAATAAAGGTGAAATAAATAAATAAATAACTTGAAGAGAACACGTTAGATTAACTTGAAGAGAACACGTTAGATTAACTTGAAGAGAACACGTTAGATCAACTTGAAGAGAACAGGTTAGATCAACTTGAAGAGAACACGTTAGATTAACTTGAAGAGAACAGGTTAGATTAACTTGAAGAGAACATGTTAGCTGAACTTGAAGAGAACAGGTTAGATCAACTTGAAGAGAACAGGTTAGATTAACTTGAAGAGAACAGGTTAGATTAACTTGAAGAGAACAGGTTAGATTAACTTGAAGAGAACAGGTTAGGGTCTACTTGAAGAGGACACTGCCACGTTACTTCATTGATGTAGTGTTAACCTTTAGGTACCGGACATGCCTGCTATAGTCATTACGACCGTAGAGACAGGGAGACCATACTTAGCACACATAATCCCTCCACATTCATCCCCCTCCCCTCTCCCCTCCTCATCTGACCCACAGTCATCCTCATATCTCATTCATTACCCTCTCCTCTCCCCTCCTCATCTGACCCACAGTCATCCTCATATCTCATTCATTACCCTCTCCTCTCCACTCCTCATCTCACCCACAGTCATCCTCATATCTCATTCATTACCCTCTCCTCTCCCCTCCTCATCTGACCCACAGTCATCCTCATATCCCATTCATTACCCTCTCCCCTCCTCATCTGACCCACAGTCATCCTCATATCTCATTCATTACCCTCTCCTCTCCTCTGCTCCTTGCGTGTGTATTTTACGTGACCCACTCGGCTTACCGTCACTAAACCTCAGAGAATCATCACATTCCCACCTCCACTGTCCAGTCTCAATGGCCCTTTTTGTCTCCTATTCATTAAACTGCTGGTTCGTTTGGGTAGTCTCTCGTCCTGGGGATGGAGGAGAGGAGGAGGAGACGGGGATGAGAGGAAGGAGAGACATAGGGTCTTACTGTAGAAACATTGTCTCTAAATCCTGGCCACTGTAGGTACATTATTCAACTATCTAAACCATCAAAGGGCAGGCAGACACACACACACACTCATACGCAGGCAGCATGGGACGTGACGCGTACCAACAAAATGGACTCTATTCAGCAGGGTTAAAAATGTCTACAAACGGCTAACGAATGATGGCCAGAGGTGGGGGGGGCACAAAAGTTGTAGTGTAAGTCAAATTTTTACCAGAAACATAAACTCACAAAGGCATCTGTGTGTCTAGTGTCGATTGTCTACCCCCTTCCTTGCTCTCCCTTCGTCTCTCCTGCCATCCCGGGCCAAGGTTTGCGTTCTGCCCGGTTTGGAGTCAGCCGCCTGTCTGGTGCACTTTGTGTCTTTTTTTTAAAGAGGGAGGAAATAAGAAAAAAGAGAGAAAGAAGGAAAGAAAGAGTCTTGGAGCGGAGCATGCTACGAGGTCTCGACCCATGACCTGTAAACAGAGGAGACTGGGAGAGTCTTGGAGCGAAGCGTAAACCGGAAGCAGGATGATGGAGTCGTGGACTGACTGGCCAAAGGGACCGCGTTTCTGTGGGTAGAATAAAGGTGGCCCAGAGTGTTAGCACCCCTTGCGGCGCAGGAATATGTTGGCAGAAGTCAGGTAGAATGGTTTTAAGTCTCCCTGTGTTAAAGTCTCCTCCCACTAGAAACGCTGCCTCTTGACAAGCGGTATCTTGTTTGTTTATGGTCCCACGTTGAGTGCCAAAGTAGTGTTGGCTTGTGGTGCGGTGTAGACAGTGGATTATGGATGACAACACTCTTGGTAGATAAAAAAAAGTCTGCAGGTGAGCAAAAGGTGAGCAAAAGGTGAGCAAAAGCTTCAGTTTTCCTTCACACTGGAAGCAGCGCACAAGTTGTTGTTTATGAAAAAGCACACCCCTCCGCCTTTGGACTTGCACGAGGCCGGCGTCGTTCCAATCATGACGCTGCATGGAGAAAACACAGTTCTAAATCCATAGATTCAGACAGCCAAGATCTTTGTAGAGCATATAAAATGGCAGCTAATCAAGTCTCTCTGATATGAGACTCTGGAACAAAGCTCATCTGTCTTGTTCTTGAGTGACTGGACATGTGGTTTTATTCATCCACATAGCAATACAAACTACCCATTGTGAAGTCTGACTGCTGGACAGATAAACACACACACACTCTGGCTGCTGGACAAGCCAACGAACGTCTGCCAATGTGATATAACTCATAACGATTAGTAATTTAGGAGACTTGTCAGTTTCTTAGGAAATACCTCAGACAACTACAAACAATGGAGGATAGGATGTAAGATAGTTCCCCATGTAAGAAGGAAAAGACTCTCGATAGATTGAATTCAGACTTGACAATGCCAATCTGTTGAAGTTTAAAAACGCATCACTACATATTCTCATGTACCTGTCCAAACACATTGCTATGGCACGGCTATACTCACAGGGTTTCCAGTGAAATGAAACCAACCGATAAAAGAGACTGGTTGAACAAAAGTTTAAAACCAGGTCCTTTAGTTTTCTGTTTCGGTGATATTAATGCAGAGAGTTGGATCTACCTATGTGTGATGCGTCTGTGTGAGCTGGTGTAGAGGAGTCAAGCACAGGACAGCAGATATGAGTAATAGTAGTAATTTTACTCAAAAATAATCATAATGCACATCAAAAATAATGCCAAGCCCAAACATAACGGACCGCAATACAAAACAATTAATCACAAAGACATGGGGGGGGGACAGAGGTTTAAATAATGAACATGTGATTAGTGATTGAAACCAGGTGTGTATAATGAAGACAAAAAAACATAGAAAATGAAAAGTAGATAAGTAGAAAACCGGCGACGTCGACCGCTGGAAGCCGCCCGAACAAGGAGAGGGACCAACTTCGGCTGAAGTCGTGACACTATGAAAAGGCAGTGGAGGCACCAGACATTTTACTTATCTACCTACTGCAGGCAGTGGAGGCACCAGACATTTTACTTATCTACCTACTGCAGGCAGTGGAGGCACCAGACATTTTACTTATCTACCTACAGTGAGGGAAAAAAGTATTTGATCCCCTGCTGATTTTGTACGTTTGCCCACTGACAAAGAAATGATCAGTCTATAATTTTAATGGTAGGTTTATTTGAACATGTAACGTCCAGGCCTGAGTGATCATCGTGTTTGGGTTCATGCCATGGTGTTTAGGTTCATGCCATGGTGTTTAGGTTCATGCCATCGTGTTTAGGTTCATGCCATCGTGTTTAGGTTCATGCCATCGTGTTTAGGTTTATGTCCCAGTGTCCAGTTTAGGATTTAGCGTTTGTTTCCACGTCATGTTCATCGTTCCCTGTTTTGTTCACTCAAGTCACGTTTGTTAATAAATATGTATTCTGGATACTTCGTTGCGCATTGGTCTGTCCCAAGAGATAATCGTGACAGAACAGTGAGAGACAGAATAACAACAAAAAAATCCAGAAAAACACACGTGACGAATTTTATAAATTGATTTGCATTTTAATGAGGGAAATAAGTATTTGACCCCCTCTGCAAAACATGACTTAGTACTTGTTGGCAATCACAGAGGTCAGACGTTTCTTGTAGTTGACCATCAGGTTTGCACACATCTCAGGAGGGATTTTGTCCCACTCCTCTTTGCAGATCTTCTCCAAGGCATTAAGGTTTCGAGGCTGACGTTTGGCAACTTGAACCTTCAGCTCCTCCACAGATTTTCTATGGGATTAAGGTCTGGAGACTGGCTAGGCCACTCCAGGACCTTAATGTGCTTCTTCTTGAGCCACTCCTTTGTTGCCTTGGCCGTGTGTTTTGGGTCATTGTCATGCTGGAATAACCATCCACGACCCATTTTCAATGCCCTGGCTGAGGGAAGGAGGTTCTCACCCAAGATTTGACGGTACATGGCCCCGTCCATCGTCCCTTTGATGCGGTGAAGTTGTCCTGTCCCCTTAGCAGAAAAACACCCCCAAAGCATAATGTTTCCACCTCCATGTTTGACGGTGGGGATGGTGTTCTTGGGGTCATAGGCAGCATTCCTCCTCATCCAAACACGGCGAGTTGAGTTGATGCCAAAGAGCTCCATTTTGGTCTCATCTGACCACAACACTTTCACCCAGTTGTCCTCTGAATCATTCAGATGTTCATTGGCAAACTTCAGACGGGCATGTATATGCGCTTTCTTGAGCAGGGGGACCTTGCAGGCGCTGCAGGATTTCAGTCCTTCACGGCGTAGTGTGTTACCAATTGTTTTCTTGGTGACTATGGTCCCAGCTGCCTTGAGATCATTGACATGATCCTCCCGTGTAGTTCTGGGCTGATTCCTCACCGTTCTCATGATCATTGCAACTCCACGAGGTGAGATCTTGCATGGAGCCCCAGGCCGAGGGAGATTGACAGTTCTTTTGTGTTTTTTCCATTTGCGAATAATCGCACCAACTGTTGTCACCTACTCACCAAGCTGCTTGCCGATGGTCTTGTAGCCCATTCCATCTTGTCCCTGACATCCTTGGAGAGCTCTTTGGTCATGGCCATGGTGGAGAGTTTGGAATCTGATTGATTGATTGCTTCTGTGGACAGGTGTCTTTTATACAGGTAACAAACTGAGATTAGGAGCACTCCCTTTAAGAGTGTGCTCCTAATCTCAGCTCGTTACCTGTATAAAAGACACCTGGGAGCCAAAAATCTTTCTGATTGAAAGGGGGTCAAATTCTTATTTCCCTCATTAAAATGCAAATACATTTCTAACATTTTTCACATGCGTTTTTCTGGATTTTTTTGTTGTTATTCTGTCTCTCACTGTTCAAATAAACCTACCATTAAAATGCTAGACTGATAATTTCTTTGTCAGTGGGCAAACGTACAAAATCAGCAGGAGATCAAATACTTTTTTCCCTCACTGTACTGCAGGCAGTGGAGGCACCAGACATTTTATTTATCTACCTACTGCAGGCAGTGGAGGCACCAGACATTTTACTTATCTACCTACTGCAGGCAGTGGAGGCACCAGACATTTTACTTATCTACCTACTGCAGGCAGTGGAGGCACCAGACATTTTACTTATCTACCTACTGCAGGCAGTGGAGGCACCAGACATTTTACTTATCTACCTGCTGCAGGCAGTGGAGGCACCAGACATTTTACTTATCTACCTACTGCAGGTAGTGGAGGCACCAGACATTTTACTTATCTACCTACTGCAGGCAGTGGAGGCACCAGACATTTTACTTATCTACCTACTGCAGGCAGTGGAGGCACCAGACATTTTTCAATGTGGTATCTAAGGGGTAGCTTGGTCGTTGCATGGGGTGCTTATAATATATAGTGTACATGTAATAATAAAATATTTTTGGGGGTGGGGGCTATTGTAAAGAGAGCTTCAGCAGTAGGTGAAGTGTATAGACGACTGGAAACTCCAGTAGAGGGGTTCTCATCATGAGACTGTCAGACAGGCATGATATATATCTACGGCTGGGATCTGTCCTGCTCAACAGAGCGTTACACAGGCGCACACACACACTCACGCACGCACGCACACACACACACACACACCCACCCACACATACGGAAAAAGTCCCCATTGAGGCGATGTCATGGTGTGTTTGTGACGCTGAGGTTGTATAAATATAATTATATAATTGGTCTCAGATCCTTGAGGCTGTGAATTATTCTATGTTTGTGTGTGAATATGGTCGTTTTCGAACGGAAACTGTCACCAATCTCAAAAATCACAATCTCTCTCTCTCTTCTCCGTCCTCTGCTCTTCTCTTTCCCCCCACGCTCTCTATTTGTCTTCCTTCGTTCTCTGTGATTAGTCAGTTGTGTGTCATAGACCTTTATGCCAGATAAAGTGTCACGTAGAAATCTTAGTTATAGATCTGTCATTCTCATCGAAAGCAAGTCTAAGAAGCGGTTGATATGTTCTATGTGCACTATTTCTATGCTTCCTGTTTTACGTTTCGTTGTTGTGTCTTTTACTTTCGGTTTTGTACACCAGCATCAAACAAGTGAAAATGCAATTTATTTCGTTATGGAAAATATATTTCACAGCGGTTTAGATGGTACAAGGACTCTCTACGCTATACTTGCTTGTTATGTCATAAAAAAACTGAATTTAGGAGAACTATAAGAAATTTAGCAACCAGGAAATGTTGGAGCGATTTCTGCATTGTGCATCTCTGAAATAAATAATTCTACTGAATTTCTGTGTCTAGTAGGTACAGTATAAGTTACTGAAAGAAAGACAGAGAGAAACAGTAACTTCTTAGAGTAGATTTGAGACTAGATAGGGTTCCCTCCCACTCTCAATGCCGTACAGTCAATCTCAGACCGTGCCGATTCTGTCTACTATATTTCTACCTCCTAAAGGAGGATATAAGTTCATTATTAAATCATCAACACTGCTGAAAGAAAGACAGCGATAAATAGTAACTTCTTTAAATAGATTAGATAGAAAGTATTCATGAACTCAATCCCATACTGTATCTACCTAATGCAGGTACCTATTAAATGTTGCTGAAAGAGAGAAACAGTAAATTCATAAAGTCACTTTTAGACTATATAGGTTTTCCTCCCTCTCTCAATGCTGTACAATCTCAGACCGTGTCCATTCTGTCTACTTATATTTCTACCTCGGGAGGAGGCTGTCATTGTAAATAAGAATTTGTTCTTAACTGACTTGCCTTGTTAAATAAAGGTTAAATAAAAAAATAAAATAAAGGAGAGTATAAGTTAATTATTAAATCATCGGCCCTGCCGAAAGAGAGACACAGTTACTTCTTAAAGTAGATTAGAACTAGATCAGATTCCCTGTCCGTGCCATAAAGCCAGATATGCATATCACTCAGACAGTTCCTGTTATTTCTAGCTGTCTTTTAAAGCTGAGATCCACGATAGGCGCCACTGGCCGCCCCAGGCGCATTTGATATTATTTTTGTTTGATTGACACGAGTATCCAGGATCGGGGAGAAAAAAATCATACTATGCCGTTCTATTGACGTAACGTCGTTTATAATGTCGCAAACGGTGGCCATTTCACCGCGGTGGATTCCAGATTTAAATGTACTCATTAATTATAGGGCCTTCTTAAAGAACGGGGGGAAATAAATCACTTTAACTAGATTACGGCCTCTATTCAATCCGTACGCAGAAGTTCAGCGTGATTTAAATTTAAAGGCAATGTTCCCGCTTTAGTGGAGACTGCATTCACGGTGAACGCTGCGTATGGCGTCTCAAACTGTCATGACCTCTCAAACTGTCATGACCTCAACATTTCTATCTTGAATCAGTAACGCTTCAATTTAGCAGAGCCCTAATATTAGATAGGGTTCTGTGTCCATGCCATAGAGCCAGATCTGTTATAGCCCTCAGACCATGTCTGTTCTATCTATCATATTTCTATATCTCTCTTAAAAGAGGTATAACTTACTTATTAATTATAAACCCTGCTGAAAGAACAGGGGGAACAGTAACTTCTTAGAGTAGATTATAGTGAGATAAGTTTCCCTTTTCATGCCACTGAGCCATACAGAGCTAAGACTGGTCCAAACCTGCACCACACACACGCACGCACGCACACACGCACACACACACACACACTCACACACACATACACATATTATAGTATTGTATTTCCAGCCCCAGCTAAGCTCCCAGGGTAGGTCTAATACTCCTTCATGTGCATACTTGTCTTTCCCTCTCCCTGTCCCCTCCTTCTTCACTCACTTTTCCAGTTAATAACAGGGACATGGATTCACTAAAAACTATTTTGACGAGAAGAAGCTTCATAAGAAAGAAAACCACATAAAAGTTCTTAAGAAAGTTCTGAGGTGCATGCAAAGGGCAAATTTAGAAAATGTCTTCTTAAGAATGTTCATTAAATCCAGACTCTGTAATCTCTTTCTGAAATCAGGGACCATATTCACAAAGCGTCTTAGGATCAGTTTAGACTTTATGATCATAATGAATAACATAACATCCTACTTTGAGTTGCTTTGATTATTGGCCCAGAAGGGTTCTGCACAGAATCATTTTAAGAATCCGGACCTTTGTTTCTCAGTTCTTTCTCTGCAGGCTCTGTGTTTTACAAGGGTCTCTGTGGAAAGGGTGAAAGGTTGAAGACTTAGTCTTTGTTGTTGTTTGTGCAGCTGGGGGTGTTACTTTTATGGTTGCTATCAGATCTCTAACTTTAACCTTCACCACATTTACAACATGGCTTTTTTCTCTCAGTGCTATAAACCAAACTGCAGGCTGTGTGAAAGCAAACGACTTTCCTCATTGTAAGACATAAAATTAGACATGCACTATAACAAGTATCACCTGACGGGCAACTTGAGACGTCAGAAATGTTAACTATGTCCTAGGTCAGTGTTGCTCTCAATGGTTCCATGGTTCGTTTACCGGGGGAAGTATTTTGGTGGCGCGAGACTGAGAGGCACTGTCATGACCTCGAAGATGATTGCTTCCAGGTGGGCAAATTCCAGGAAACTCCCCACAGAACACACACACACACTGAGTACACTACACGTAGGAACACACACATTTCATATACATGTACACACACGCACACACACAGAGACATATATCACTACCCTCCCTAGTAACTCCCTACAGAAAACAAACTAATGTCATGCTTCTGTCATAACGGATACTGCAAGTGTTCTAAGTGCAGACTAATGTGGTGCGTCTGAAACCCTCTGCTGCATACTGTGGTGTGTCTGAAACCCTCTGCTGCATACTGTGGTGTGTCTGAAACCCTCTGCTGCATACTGTGGTGTGTTTGAAACCCTGTGCTGCATACTGTGGTGCATCTGAAACCCTCTGCTGCATACTGTGGTGCGTCTGAAACCCTCTGCTGCATACTGTGGTGTGTCTGAAACCCTGTGCTGCATACTGTGGTGTGTCTGAAACCCTCTGCTGCATACTGTGGTGCGTCTGAAACCCTCTGCTGCATACTGTGGTGCGTCTGAAACCCTCTGCTGCATACTGTGGTGTGTCTGAAACCCTCTGCTGCATACTGTGGTGTGTCTGAAACCCTCTGCTGCATACTGTGATGTGTCTGAAACCCTCTGCTGCATACTGTGGTGCGTCTGAAACCTCTGCTGCATACTGTGGGGCGTCTGAAACTTCTGCTGCATACTGTTGGGCTTCTGAAACCCTCTGCTGCATACTGTTGGGTGTCTGAAACCCTCTGCTGCATACTGTGGGGTGTCTGAAACCTCTGCTGCATACTGTTGGGCTTCTGAAACCCTCTGCTGCATACTGTTGGGTGTCTGAAACCCTCTGCTGCATACTGTGGGGCGTCTGAAACCTCTGCTGCATACTGTGGTGCGTCTGAAACCCTCTGCTGCATACTGGTGCGTCTGAAACCCTCTGCTGCATACTGTGGTGTGTCTGAAACCCTCTGCTGCATACTGTGGTGTGTCTGAAACCCTCTGCTGCATACTGTGGTGTGTTTGAAACCCTGTGCTGCATACTGTGGTGCATCTGAAACCCTCTGCTGCATACTGTGGGGCGTCTGAAACCCTCTGCTGCATACTGTGGTGTGTCTGAAACCCTGTGCTGCATACTGTGGTGTGTCTGAAACCCTCTGCTGCATACTGTGGTGCGTCTGAAACCCTCTGCTGCATACTGTGGTGCGTCTGAAACCCTCTGCTGCATACTGTGGTGTGTCTGAAACCCTCTGCTGCATACTGTGGTGTGTCTGAAACCCTCTGCTGCATACTGTGGTGCGTCTGAAACCCTCTGCTGCATACTGTGGTGTGTCTGAAACCCTCTGCTGCATACTGTGATGTGTTTGAAACCCTCTGCTGCATACTGTGGTGCGTCTGAAACCTCTGCTGCATACTGTGGGGCGTCTGAAACCTCTGCTGCATACTGTTGGGCTTCTGAAACCCTCTGCTGCATACTGTTGGGTGTCTGAAACCCTTTGCTGCATACTGTGGGGCGTCTGAAACCTCTGCTGCATACTGTTGGGCTTCTGAAACCCTCTGCTGCATACTGTTGGGTGTCTGAAACCTCTGCTGCATACTGTGGGGCGTCTGAAACCTCTGCTGCATACTGTGGTGCGTCTGAAACCCTCTGCTGCATACTGTGGTGCGTCTGAAACCCTCTGCTGCATACTGTGGTGCGTCTGAAAACCTCTGCTGCATACTGTGGTGCGTCTGAAACCCTCTGCTGCATACTGTGGTGTGTCTGAAACCCTCTGCTGCATACTTGACTTTAATTTCTCCATTGAAACCATGTGCTGGCAATGTTCTGCTCTGAGGAGCAGTGGAACCTGGGGTTGAGAAGGGTAGCCTTGGGGCCTGGCTGGCTTTGCTTTGCTTTGTTCAGCCAAGCGCTCAACCACTCAGTCTCTGAGTCTCTCTGCTTAGGCTCTCCCTAAGTGATACACATGGGTGGGTGGACGCACATACACACTGAGCTCTTGGGTTGAGTAGCACGTTGGGTTGAGTAGCTGGCTCAGGGTATGTTGGATGGATGGGTAGTCTAGTGGTTAGAGCGATGGACTAGTAACTGAAAGGTTGCAAGTTCAATTCCCCAAGCTGACAAGGTACACATCTGTTGTTCTGCCCCTGAACAGGCAGTTAACCCACTGTTCCTAGGCCGTTCTTAACTAACTTGCCTAGTAAAATGAAGGTAAAATTAATTTTAAAAACTGCC
>CM059811.1:8355086-8475086 GCA_030435695.1 Brachymystax lenok tsinlingensis | reverse complement strand
CATATATACACCTTACACACACCTGACCATATATACACCTTACACACACTACTGACCATATATACACCTTACACACACTACTGACCATATATACACCTTACACACACTACTGACCATATATACACCTTACACACACTACTGACCATATATACACCTTACACACACACTACTGACCATATATACACCTTACACACACTACTGACCATATATACACCTTACACACTACTGACCATATATACACCTTACACACTACTGACCATATATACACCTTACACACACTACTGGCCATATACACACCTGACCATAAATACACCTTACACACACACTACTGACCATATATACACCTTACACACACACTACTGACCATATATACACCTTACACACACTACTGACCATATATACACCTTACACACACTACTGACCATATATACACCTTACACACACACTACTGACCATATATACACCTTACACACACTACTGACCATATATACACCTTACACACACACTACTGACCATATACACACCTTACACACTACTGACCATATATACACCTTACACACACTACTGACCATATATACACCTTACACACACTACTGACCATATATACACCTTACACACACACTACTGACCATATATACACCTTACACACACTACTGACCATATATACACCTTACACACACTACTGACCATATATACACCTTACACACACACTACTGACCATATATACACCTTACACACACTACTGACCATATACACACCTTACACACTACTGACCATATATACACCTTACACACACTACCGACCATATATACACCTTACACACACTACTGACCATATATACACCTTACACACACACTACTGACCATATATACACCTTACACACACTACTGACCATATATACACCTTACACACACACTACTGACCATATATACACCTTACACACACTACTGACCATATACACACCTGACCATATATACACCTTACACACACTACTGACCATATATACACCTTACAAACACACCTGACCATATATACACCTTACACACACTACTGACCATATATACACCTTACACACACTACTGACCATATATACACCTTACACACACTACTGACCATATATATACACCTTACACACACTACTGACCATATATACACCTTACACACACACTACTGACCATATATACACCTATACACACACTACTGACCATATACACACCTGACCATATATACACCTTACACACACTACTGACCATATATACACCTTACACACACTACTGACCATATATACACCTTACACACACACTACTGACCATATATACACCTTACACACACTACTGACCATATATACACCTTACACACACTACTGACCATATACACACCTGACCATATATACACCTTACACACACTACTGACCATATATACACCTTACACACACTACTGACCATATATACACCTTACACACACTACTGACCATATATACACCTTACACACACTACTGACCATATACACACCTGACCATATATACACCTTACACACACTACTGACCATATACACACCTGACCATATATACACCTTACACACACTACTGACCATATATACACCTTACACACACTACTGACCATATATACACCTATACACACACTACTGACCATATATACACCTACACACACTACTGACCATATATACACCTTACACACTACTGACCATATATACACCTTACACACACTACTGACCATATATACACCTTACACACACTACTGACCATATACACACCTGACCATATATACACCTTACACACACTACTGATACTGACCATATATACACCTTACACACACTGACTTCATATATACCTTACACATATATACCTTACACACATACTGACCATATACACACACACTACTGATATATACACACCTGACCATATATACACCTTACACACACTACTGACCATATATATACACCTTACACACACTACTGACCATATACACACCTGACCATATATACACCTTACACACACTACTGACCATATATACACTTACACACACACACCTGACCATATATACACCTTACACACACTACTGACCATATATACACCTTACACACACTACTGACCATATATACACCTTACACACACACCTGACCATATATACACCTTACACACACTACTGACCATATATACACCTTACACACACTACTGACTATATATACACCTTACAAACACACCTGACCATAAATACACCTTACACACACACCTGACCATATATACACCTTACACACACTACTGACCATATATACACCTTACACACACTACTGACCATATATACACCTTACACACACTACTGACCATATATACACCTTACACACACACTACTGACCATATATACACCTTACACACACTACTGACCATATATACACCTTACACACACTACTGACCATATATACACCTTACACACACACTACTGACCATATATACACCTTACACACACTACTGACCATATACACACCTTACACACTACTGACCATATATACACCTTACACACACTACCGACCATATATACACCTTACACACACTACTGACCATATATACACCTTACACACACACTACTGACCATATATACACCTTACACACACTACTGACCATATATACACCTTACACACACACTACTGACCATATATACACCTTACACACACTACTGACCATATACACACCTGACCATATATACACCTTACACACACTACTGACCATATATACACCTTACAAACACACCTGACCATATATACACCTTACACACACTACTGACCATATATACACCTTACACACACTACTGACCATATATACACCTTACACACACTACTGACCATATACACACCTGACCATATATACACCTTACACACACTACTGACCATATATACACCTTACACACACTACTGACCATATATACACCTTACACACACACTACTGACCATATATACACCTTACACACACTACTGACCATATACACACCTGACCATATATACACCTTACACACACTACTGACCATATATACACCTTACACACACTACTGACCATATATACACCTTACACACACTACTGACCATATATACACCTTACACACACTACTGACCATATACACACCTGACCATATATACACCTTACACACACTACTGACCATATACACACCTGACCATATATACACCTTACACACACTACTGACCATATATACACCTTACACACACTACTGACCATATATACACCTTACACACACTACTGACCATATATACACCTTACACACACTACTGACCATATACACACCTGACCATATATACACCTTACACACACTACTGACCATATATACACCTTACACACACTACTGACCATATACACACCTGACCATATATACACCTTACACACACTACTGACCATATATACACCTTACACACACACCTGACCATATATACACCTTACACACACTACTGACCATATATACACCTTACACACACTACTGACCATATATACACCTTACACACACACCTGACCATATATACACCTTACACACACTACTGACCATATATACACCTTACACACACTACTGACTATATATACACCTTACAAACACACCTGACCATAAATACACCTTACACACACACCTGACCATATATACACCTTACACACACTACTGACCATATATACACCTTACACACACTACTGACCATATATACACCTTACACACACTACTGACCATATATACACCTTACACACACTAATTAATAAACACGTCCACCAAAAAAAAGAGGGCAAAATCTTTGCCTGCTGTATTGACTTTAAAAAGCATTTGATTCTATTTGGCACGAAGGGCTATTCTACAAAATTCTCCAAAGTGGGCTTGGTGGTAAGGTACATGACTTAATAAAATGTATGTACACAGAAAACAAGTGTGCAATAAAAATCAAAAACCAAAGAACATAATTATTTTCACAACGTCGATGTGTGAGACAAGGCTGCAGTTTGAGTCCAAATCTTTTCAAAATTTATATCAATGAATTAGCAGACATGTTGGACCATTCTCCAGCCCCAGGACTCACACTATTTGACACAGAGGTAAAATACCTGCTATATGCTGATGACTTGGTACTTCTATCACCAACCAAAGAAGGTCTTAAACGGAACCTTAAAATTCTAGAGCAATATTGCCATAATTGGGCCCTGGCAGTAAATAAAAAAAAAACACAAATAAAAATTTTCAGAAACACAAATATAAATTCACCCTGAACAACACCATAATTGAACACACTACAAATTACACATACCTTGGTCTGACCATATCTGCATCAGGAAACTTTAATATGGCAGTGAATGCACTCAAAGAAAAAGCCTGCAGAGCATTGTATGCAGTAAAAATGAAATTATTCAAAATCAACATCCCAATTAGAATTTGGACCAAAATATTTGACAGTGTAATTCTACCAATAGCTCTTTACGGAAGTGAGGTTTGGGGGCCACTCAATAAACTGGACTTTAAAATGTGGGACAAACATCCAATTGAAGTCCTACATGCAGAATTCTGTCTGAAAATTCTACAAGTCCAGAGAAATACACCAACTAATGCATGTAGGGCAGAATTGGACCGCTTTCCAGTAGTAATGAAAATACAGAAAAGATCATTAACATTTTGGCTACCTCTAAATTCAAGTCCAAATTCAAGCCTGCAATTTAAAGCACTTCAAACCCAAGAGCTGAGCCCAGAAACGAGCCCTCTCAGTCAGCTGGTGTTGGACCTAACCAACCAAACTGACACCAGCACTGCTTCAAAATAAATAATTCCAATAAACAAAATCATGAACCAATCAAAGGATTCATATTTACAACATTGGAAAAACGAAACAAAATCCCAAAGCCGACTAAATCTGGCCCTAAACAGAGAATATGAATTGGCTGATTATCTCTACTCTGTCAGAGATACGAAGCAGAGACAGATCCTTACCAGGCTGAGTGACAACCAATAGAAACCAGCAGACATAAATAAAGACATGGTTACTCAAAGAGGAGTGTGTCTGTGGTCACCGCACAACAGGAGAGGTAGAGACAGAGATGCACTTTCTCCTTTACTGTGATAAATATTCCTCACCAAGAGATTCATTATTCACAGAAATGACTTTTTTTTCTCCAAATTTTAACTTATTAAACCCAGAGGAAAAACTAAAAAGAAAGAGAGAGAGAAAGAAAGAAAGAGAGCGAGAGAGAGAGAGAGAGAGACAGAGAGACAGAGAGACTGAGACAGAGAGAGAAAGGCAGAGAGAGAGAAAGATTCCAAAAAGATAATGCTGTTTGTTGGCTGGTGTTCTTTCAGTAGAATTTATTATGAATATGTTTGTGTGTCTATCAGTATCAGTGTGTGTTTGTGTGTGTGTGTGTGTACAGTATCAGTTTATTGTGTGCATACAGCAGGGTGTAGTCAGGCTTGACTAGTCTCTGTCTCTCTCTCTCCTCTCAGTCTCTCTGTCTCTCTCTCTCTCTCTCTCTCTCTCTCTCTCTCTCTCTCTCTCTCTCTCTCTCTCTCTCTCTCTCTCTCTCTCTCTCTCTCTCTCTCAGGCCACGGCCTCTGTTAGTCAAAACCCACTGGGCAAAGACTGGTTGAATCAACGTTGTTTCCACGTCATTTCAACAAACAAATTCAATGATAACGTTGAATCAAAGTAGAAAACTGAAAAAGTTAGCAACCTAAATCCAGTGAAATGTTTTGTTGCTTTCACATTGAATTCACGTTAGTTGACAACTCAACCAAATGTAAATCAAAACTAGATGTTGAACTGATGTCTGTGCCCAGTAGGTAGTCAGTAGACAGGAAGAAAATGAGTCCATCATTCACCTGCTTTTCCCATAAGGAAATAACTGAGCCGGAAAGTTTCTTATAGTGCAGATAGTCCTGGATCTTCTTGTAAGACAGTAAGGAAGTGCATTCCAGACCAGTTAAAAGACTATTGCTGATATTACTGGAATCATAGCTGTAAGAAAGAGGAAGGGACACACACACAAACACACACACATGCACGAATGTACACATGTGTTTTACGTCATCGCCTAGCTTAGTCCAGTAGGATTTAGTTCTTCAGAGACATAAACATCGGGTTTTATAGGCAATAGATGGGATATTAAATTACCCTTGTTATACTGGATACGAAGAGACAATACTGGATACGAAGAGAGAATACTGTATATTCTGGATCTTCCACCAGAGGATATCTGCTCTTCGTGTGTGTGTGGTTAAACTAATATGAACATTAGGAATCAGTTTGTTCAAATTAAAGACACACCTTGCTTCCCGAATGACACACTATTCCCTATGCAGTGCACTACTTTAGACCAGGACCAATAGGGCTCTAGTCAAAAGTAGTGCACTATATAGGGATTAGGGCGCCATTTGAGAAACATGCCCATGCTTATTTGATATTGATCTTCCTGCTGGAATGTGACTTGTCTGTTTGCTTAACCCTCCCATGCTCCTTTATTTTCTCTATCTCCTTCCTTCTCTCCCTCCCTTCATTTTCTCCTCTTTGTCTAAACTGCTGCCCATTTTTCTTCTTCTTCCCTCCACCTCTCCCCCTTTCCTTTTATTCCTCCCACACACAACTCTGTCTCCGTTCTCCATGTGTCATCTCACTCTCTCTGTTTCCTCTCTCTGTTTCCCTCTCTCTGTCTCTCTCCCTCTGTCTCCGTTCTCCATGTGTCATCTCACTCTCTCTGTTTCCCTCTCTCTGTTTCCCTCTCTCTGTTTCCCTCTCTCTGTCTCTCTCCCTCTGTCTCCGTTCTCCATGTGTCATCTCCCTCTCTCTGTTTCCCTCTCTCTGTTTCCCTCTCTCTGTCTCTCTCCCTCTGTCTCCGTTCTCCATGTGTCATCTCACTCTCTCTGTTTCCCTCTCTCTGTTTACCTCTCTCTGTTTCCCTCTCTCTGTCTCTCTCCCTCTGTCTCCGTTCTCCATGTGTCATCTCACTCTCTCTGTTTCCCTCTCTCTGTTTCCCTCTCTCTGTTTCCCTCTCTCTGTTTCCCTCTCTCTGTTTCCCTCTCTCTGTCTCTCTCCCTCTGTCTCCGTTCTCCATGTGTCATCTCACTCTCTCTGTTTCCCTCTCTCTGTTTCCCTCTCTCTGTCTCTCTCCCTCTGTCTCCGTTCTCCATGTGTCATCTCACTCTCTCTGTTTCCCTCTCTCTGTTTCCCTCTCTCTGTTTCCCTCTCTCTGTCTCTTTCCCTCTGTCTCCGTTCTCCATTTGTCATCTCACTCTCTCTGTTTCCCTCTCTGTTTCCCTCTCTCTGTCTCTCTCCCTCTGTCTCCGTTCTCCATGTGTCATCTCACTCTCTCTGTTTCCCTCCTTCTGTTTCCCTCTCTCTGTCTCTCTCCCTCTGTCTCCGTTCTCCATGTGTCATCTCTACTCTCTCTGTTTCTCTCTCTGTTTCCCTCTCTCTGTCTCTCTCCCTCTGTCTCCGTTCTCCATGTGTCATCTCACTCTCTCTGTTTCCCTCTCTCTGTTTCCCTCTCTCTGTTTCCCTCTCTCTGTCTCTCTCCCTCTGTCTCCGTTCTCCATGTGTCATCTCACTCTCTCTGTTTCCCTCCTTCTGTTTCCCTCTCTCTGTCTCTCTCCCTCTGTCTCCGTTCTCCATGTGTCATCTCACTCTCTCTGTTTCCCTCTCTCTGTTTCCCTCTCTCTGTCTCTCTCCCTCTGTCTCCGTTCTCTCCATGTGTCATCTCACTCTCTCTGTTTCCCTCTCTCTGTTTCCCTCTCTCTGTTTCCCTCTCTCTGTCTCTCTCCCTCTGTCTCCGTTCTCCATTTGTCATCTCACTCTCTCTGTTTCCCTCTCTCTGTCTCTTTCTCTCTGCCTCTCTCCCTCTGTCTCCGTATCTCTCTCTCTGTCTCTCTCTGTCTGTCTCGCTCTCCCTCCCTCAACAGGGTCTCCTTCGTACCCCACCCCCCAGCCCGACCTCCACCAATCATGTCGCCACGCCGTCCGTTCCTGGGCCAATCAGAGCTTTGGAGCACATCTTCACAACATGACCTTAGCCAATGGGAGGCTGCGTGTGCCCCAGGATGGGCGGTACTACCTGTACTCACAGGTAGGCTAATGTTTTCAGACTCAGAGCTCGATTCAGTCCTTATCACTCAGCGCTATAGCAGGGTTGAAATGTATAGGTGAACACAGCGTTTACGTTGAATGCAGTCTCCACTAACGCTTGGAACATTGTCTTTAAATTTCTATTGCTCTGTTGCGCATGTCTTCAGCGCTACGGATTGAATTTAGCCCTTAAACTGTTATTTTCATGACTTCTAATACATGTTTTGGATGTTCATACAAGCCTGTGACAAAGAAATTTCCCTTCTAGACATCAATCAAGTGCCATTCAATTAATCTCTACCTCTCCTTTCTCTCATTACCTCCCTCCCTCTCCCTCTCTGTCTCCACTTTCCCTCCATCCCCAGGTGTACTTCCGCTACCCATCCCTTAATGAAGGGGACCAGCATACAGCCAGTCACCAGCTGGTCCAGTGTGTTTACAAGAAGACATCCTACCTAAGGCCCATCCAGCTGCTGAAGGGTGTAGGCACCAAGTGCTGGGCCCCAGACGCAGAGTACGCCCTCCACTCTGTGTACCAGGGAGGGCTATTTGAGCTGAGGGCCGGGGATGAGCTCTTCGTCTCTGTCTCGTCCCCCTCCATGGTCCATGCGGAGGATTCATCAAGTTATTTTGGGGCGTTCCGTTTGGACCTGTAAAGATGGACGGATGGAAAAGAGAGGGTGGGACACTGCCAGAAGAGGGGGATTGGTGGGATAAAAAGGATACAGGGTGGAAAGGAGGACAGGGTCAGGACACTGCCAGGGTGAGGAAGGGGGGGTGGGGGGGGTGAAAGAAGAGGAGGAGGGTAGGAAGGGGGAAACCCCAAGGATTAAATCCCTACTCCCCCTGCTTCCCTGGATGCTCCAAAGTGAATTCTAAAAGAGATCTGTGGATTCCATATGATTCTATATGTGAAGGAGGGAGAAGACGTTGGACAGACACTGAGGATCAAAAGACAGAAGAATGTATTGATTTATTGACATATAAATCACATAATAGAATGTGGATCTATGGAACAGAACGGTAGCAAGAAAAAATAACACATTTGTGGTGATGTGAGAGCCAAGATTTGTGCCATGTGTGCATAGGTTACATACTGACTGTACAGAATGGAAGGAGTTGATCACAGAATGTAGAATGAGTTCTATTCTATTCATTCTATTTGTATGGCGTTGACCATCTGTTGAGGGTTCTGACTGGACATATGGCCGTTTGGGAAATGAGAAAAATGACTTTTATTTTGTATCTATGTTCTGTACAGACCATTTGGATGAAGAAGAAGAGTTGAGGACTTTTAAACATGGGATGTACGACTGTTTGGAAGAGGATTCTTACTTTAGTTGTGTATATGACATGGGACACTGTCAAGCAGGGATAGAGAGAGAGAGAGAGAGAGAGCGAGAGAAAGTGTGAGAGAGAGAGAGAGAGAGAGAGAGAGAGAGAGAGAGAGAGAGAGAGAGAGAGAGAGAGAGAGAGAGAGAGAGAGAGAGAGAGAGAGAGAGAGAGAAATTATGAAAGAGGAGGAGAGAGAGAGTGGTATGCAGGCTCTTACCTGAACTGTGACACTTTATCCCTCTCTCTCTCTAAAATGACTCTAGAATCTGTCTCTCTCTAAAATGACTCTAGAATCTGTCTCTCTCTAAAATGACTCTAGAATCTGTCTCTCTCTAAAATGACTGTAGATTCTCTCTCTCTAAAATGACTCTGTAGATTCTCTCTCTCTAAAATTACTCTAGAATCTGTCTCTCTCTAAAATGACTGTAGATTCTCTCTCTAAAATGACTGTAGATTCTCTCTCTCTAAAATGACTGTAGAATCTGTCTTTCTCTAAAATGACTGTAGAATCTGTCTCTCTCTAAAATGACTCTAGAATCTGTCTCTCTCTAAAATGACTGTAGATTCTCTCTCTCTAAAATGACTGTAGAATCTGTCTCTCTCTAAAATGACTCTAGAATCTGTCTCTCTCTAAAATGACTCTAGAATCTGTCTCTCTCTAAAATGACTCTAGAATCTGTCTCTCTCTAAAATGACTGTAGATTCTCTCTCTCTAAAATGACTCTGTAGATTCTCTCTCTCTAAAATGACTCTATAATCTGTCTCTCTCTAAAATGACTCTAGAATCTGTCTCTCTCTAAAATGACTGTAGATTCTCTCTCTCTAAAATGACTGTAGAATCTGTCTCTCTCTAAAATGACTCTAGAATCTGTCTCTCTCTAAAATGACTCTAGAATCTGTCTCTCTCTAAAATGACTGTAGATTCTCTCTCTCTAAAATGACTCTGTAGATTCTCTCTCTCTAAAATGACTCTATAATCTGTCTCTCTAAAATGACTCTGTAGATTCTTATTAGATATATATATATATATATATATAGAGAGAGAGAGAGAGAGAGAGAGAGAGAGAGAGAGAGAGAGAGAGAGAGAGAGAGAGAGAGAGAGAAATAATGAGAGGAGGAGAGAGAGAGAGTGGTATGCAGGTTCTTACCTGAACTGTGACACTTTATCCCTCTCTCTCTCTAAAATGACTCTAGAATCTGACTCTCTCTAAAATGACTGTAGAATCTGACTCTCTCTAAAATGACTGTAGAATCTGTCTCTCTCTAAAATGACTCTAGAATCTGTCTCTCTCTAAAATGACTGTAGAATCTGTCTCTCTCTAAAATGACTCTAGAATCTGTCTCTCTCTGAAATGACTCTAGAATCTGTCTCTCACTAAAATGACTGTAGATTCTCTCTCTCTAAAATGACTGTAGAATCTGTCTCTCTCTAAAATGACTCTAGAATCTGTCTCTCTAAAATGACTTTGTAGATTCTTATTCTCTAAAATGACTCTAGAATCTGTCTCTCTAAACTGACTGTAGATTCTCTCTCTCTAAAATGACTGTAGAATCTGTCTCTCTCTAAAATGACTGTAGAATCTGTCTCTCTCTAAAATGACTCTAGAATCTGTCTCTCTCTAAAATGACTGTAGATTCTTTCTCTCTAAAATGACTCTAGAATCTGTCTCTCTCTAAAATGACTGTAGATTCTCTCTCTCTCTAAAATGACTCTAGAATCTGTCTCTCTCTAAAATGACTCTAGAATCTGTCTCTCTCTAAAATGACTAAATTCTCTCTCTCTAAAATTACTCTAGAATCTCTCTCTCTCTAAAATGACTGTAGATTCTCTCTCTAAAATGACTGTAGATTCTCTCTCTCTAAAATGACTGTAGATTCTCTCTCTCTAAAATGACTCTATAATCTGTCTCTCTAAAATGACTCTGTAGATTCTTATTAGATATATATATATAGAGAGAGAGAGAGAGAGAGAGAGAGAGAGAGAGAGAGAGAGAGAGAGAGAGAGAGAGAGAGAGAGAGAGAGAGAGAGAGAGAGAGAGAGAGAGATAATGAGAGGAGGAGAGAGAGAGAGTGGTATGCAGGTTCTTACCTGAACTGTGACACTTTATCCCTCTCTCTCTCTAAAATGACTCTAGAATCTGACTCTCTCTAAAATGACTGTAGAATCTGTCTCTCTCTAAAATGACTCTAGAACCTGTCTCTCTAAACTGACTGTAGATTCTCTCTCTCTAAAATGACTGTAGAATCTGTCTCTCTCTAAAATGACTGTAGAATCTGTCTCTCTCTAAAATGACTCTAGAATCTGTCTCTCTCTAAAATGACTGTAGATTCTTTCTCTCTAAAATGACTCTAGAATCTGTCTCTCTCTAAAATGACTGTAGATTCTCTCTCTCTCTAAAATGACTCTAGAATCTCTCTCTCTAAAATGACTCTAGAATCTGTCTCTCTCTAAAATGACTGTAAATTCTCTCTCTCTAAAATGACTGTAGAATCTGTCTCTCTCTAAAATGACTCTAGAATCTGTCTCTCTCTAAAATGACTGTAGAATCTGTCTCTCTCTAAAATGACTCTAGAATCTGTCTCTCTCTGAAATGACTCTAGAATCTGTCTCTCTCTAAAATGACTGTAGATTCTCTCTCTCTAAAATGACTGTAGAATCTGTCTCTCTCTAAAATGACTCTAGAATCTGTCTCTCTAAAATGACTTTGTAGATTCTTATTCTCTAAAATGACTCTAGAATCTGTCTCTCTAAAATGACTGTAGATTCTCTCTCTCTAAAATGACTGTAGAATCTGTCTCTCTCTAAAATGACTGTAGAATCTGTCTCTCTCTAAAATGACTCTAGAATCTGTCTCTCTCTAAAATGACTGTAGATTCTTTCTCTCTAAAATGACTCTAGAATCTGTCTCTCTCTAAAATGACTGTAGATTCTCTCTCTCTCTAAAATGACTCTAGAATCTGTCTCTCTCTAAAATGACTCTAGAATCTGTCTCTCTCTAAAATGACTGTAAATTCTCTCTCTCTAAAATTACTCTAGAATCTCTCTCTCTCTAAAATGACTGTAGATTCTCTCTCTAAAATGACTGTAGATTCTCTCTCTCTAAAATGACTGTAGATTCTCTCTCTCTAAAATGACTCTATAATCTGTCTCTCTAAAATGACTCTGTAGATTCTTATTAGATATATATATATATATATATATATATATAGAGAGAGAGAGAGAGAGAGAGAGAGAGAGAGAGAGAGAGAGAGAGAGAGAGAGAGAGAGAGAGAGAGAGAAATAATGAGAGGAGGAGAGAGAGAGAGTGGTATGCAGGTTCTTACCTGAACTGTGACACTTTATCCCTCTCTCTCTCTAAAATGACTCTAGAATCTGACTCTCTCTAAAATGACTGTAGAATCTGTCTCTCTATAAAATGACTCTAGAATCTGTCTCTCTAAAATGACTCTAGAATCTCTCTCTCTAAAATGACTCTAGAATCTGTCTCTCTCTGAAATGACTCTAGAATCTGTCTCTCTCTAAAATGACTGTAGATTCTCTCTCTCTAAAATGACTGTAGAATCTGTCTCTCTCTAAAATGACTCTAGAATCTGTCTCTCTAAAATGACTTTGTAGATTCTTATTCTCTAAAATGACTCTAGAATCTGACTCTCTCTAAAATGACTCTAGAATCTCTCTCTCTAAAATGACTCTAGAATCTGTCTCTCTCTGAAATGACTCTAGAATCTGTCTCTCTCTAAAATGACTGTAGATTCTCTCTCTCTAAAATGACTGTAGAATCTGTCTCTCTCTAAAATGACTCTAGAATCTGTCTCTCTAAAATGACTTTGTAGATTCTTATTCTCTAAAATGACTCTAGAATCTGTCTCTCTCTAAAATGACTGTAGATTCTCTCTCTCTAAAATGACTGTAGAATCTGTCTCTCTCTAAAATGACTGTAGAATCTGTCTCTCTCTAAAATGACTCTAGAATCTGTCTCTCTCTAAAATGACTGTAGATTCTTTCTCTCTAAAATGACTCTAGAATCTGTCTCTCTCTAAAATGACTGTAGATTCTCTCTCTCTCTAAAATGACTCTAGAATCTGTCTCTCTCTAAAATGACTCTAGAATCTGTCTCTCTCTAAAATGACTGTAAATTCTCTCTCTCTAAAATTACTCTAGAATCTGTCTCTCTCTAAAGTGACTGTAGATTCTCTCTCTAAAATGACTGTAGATTCTCTCTCTCTCTAAAATGACTATAGAATCTGTCTCTCTCTAAAATGACTGTAGAATCCGTCTCTTTCTAAAATGACTCTGTAGATTCTCTCTCTCTAAAATGACTCTAGAATCTGTCTCTCTCTAAAATGACTCTAGAATCTGTCTCTCTCTAAAATGACTCTAGAATCTGTCTCTTTCTAAAATGACTCTAGAATCTGTCTCTCTCTAAAATGACTCTAGAATCTGTCTCTTTCTAAAATGACTCTGTAGATTCTCTCTCTCTAAAAAGACTCTGTAGAATCTGTCTCTCTCTAAAATGACTGTAGAATCTGTTTCTCTCTAAAATGACTCTAGAATCTGTCTCTCTCTAAAATGACTGTAGATTATCTCTCTCTAAAATGACTGTAGAATCTGTTTCTCTCTAAAATGACTGTAGATTCTCTCTCTCTAAAATGACTAGATTCTGTCTCTCTCTAAAATGACTGTAGAATCTGTCTCTCTCTAAGATGACTCTGTAGATTCTCTCTCTCTAAAATGACTCTAGAATCTGTCTCTCTAAAATGACTCTGTAGATTCTCTCTCTCTAGAATGACTAGATACTGTCTTTCTCTAAAATGACTCTAGAAAGAGACAGACAGCACAGAGCCACACTCTACACACACTTCTCTCTGACACACACACACCTCCCTGCAGTCTGGTAAATGTCAGTGCCCAAGTGGAGGTTGTGTGTGTGTGTGTGTGTTTCTCCAGTGTTCCTTGGCTCCATGGTTGGCTCAGAGGAAAGGTTAAACAAACGAACACACTGCAACACGGCTCACACATACAGACACACACTGACACACACACACACACACACACTAAGCTGGTTGACATACAATTTAACCCCTGCTTCCTAGAATCTGTGGGGTGATATGTATCAGTGTATAAAATGATTGTATGTATAGTTCTATACTGTGATTGTATAGTTCTATACTGTGATTGTATAGTTCTATATAGTGATTGTATAGTTCTATATAGTGATTGTATAGTTCTATACTGGGATTGTATAGTTCTATACTGGGATTGTTTAGTTCTATACTGTGATTGTTTAGTTCTATACTGTGTAAAGTTGAGGTTCACCAAAGCGAAGCATAATAATAATTGTTTATTTCTTCTCACAGACATCTCTATTTGTGTCTGCTTGTTGTTTTAACCCTTCCACCTTTGTTGAACTTTAACCGAGTGACTCTCACTCACCTTTAGTCAGTAATCCTAGCTCCCAATACCATGGGGAGCCACAACAACCACTACAGCCCACTAACGATGCTGAGCCAGTTGCAGCTGCGGTTGGAAGATTCCTGGGATTAGGAAGGAATAAGCAGACAATCCAGGAATCCTGACATAACATCTGCCATTTAGCAGAAGCTTTTATCTAAATGGACTTACAGCTGTGCTACATTTTCAAACTGGTGGCCCCAGGAGGAATCAAACCCATGACCCTGGCATTGCTAGTGCCATTCTCTACCAACTGAGCCACACAGGACAACCAACCGGGAATTGTGGAAAACCTGGCAATTTGGGGAAAGTTACCAGAATTTTTATAAATAGTCTCTCTCTTTTTTATATTTTTTTATAAATAGTCCACCTAACAGAATATGTTGTAGATATCTTGTCCCACAGTACATTGTCTTCCTCTATGGATCGATATATCATTGTAGTTAATTTGCGTACAGTAATAGTATATCATACCCATCAAGCAGAACTACCAGGACCAAACCTTTTGGCTGAGCTCTGTTTACTCTGATTCAACAATCTGGCAAGATTTATCAACTGAACCTATAGGCCATAGGAGGCTGGTGACGCCTTAATTGGGGAGGCCGGGCTCGTGGTTTCCATGTGTTTGATGCCATTCCATTTGCTCCGTTCCAGACGTTATTATGAGCCGTCCTCCCCTCAACAGCCTCCACTGGTGTAGGCATGGATACAACACACACACACAGGCACAGTTAGATATAGAACTCACGCCCAGTAGGAATTGGCAAGGAGCTGTACGTCATTCACATCCAGTTCAAATCAAATGACTCTACTGTCGTGTTGGCTATGGGAATGTCATTATGTTGGATGTGCGTTGTAGACGATTTGCACAAAGTGGGTCCCGTGTGTGTTTTTATAAGTAAATAGGCCATCAAAAGCCTGCCAGATTCAAAGCCTTTGATTATAGTGTATCAATGTAATCACTGACAGATACTATGTGGGCTAGTTTCACTGTCTCTCCCTGTCCTTGGAAAAGATACTGAGTACATTGTAACAGTTCTCAGTTGTAGTATTACTGTTATTGTTTTATTTTATTCAATGGTGTGAACCTCGCTCTGTGTGTGTGTGTGTGTGTGTGTGTGTGTGTACATTTTCTAAAAAGCATCCAACAAATCAAAGTATTGCGGGTCACAGATTGGACAACAACAACATGTACCCATCAATGTTATTATAGGAAAATAAAACTGAAACTAAAATGAAAACTATTGATGAACAAATTATTTAGTCAACTGAAATAAAATAATGAACAAACCCGTTTGAAAACTATACTGAAACTATTATCTTTGACTCTAAAATGAACAAAAATAAAATAAAAACCACCATGAATTATGTTATTTTTAAAATTATTATATATATATATTTTTGATGTACTCTGGGGCAAAAATCAAATGGGGTTTTCAGTCTACTGAATCTGGCGGGTAAATGCAACCATTAGATGGCCATGTCTCAAAAAGGTCTAGCTTGTGCATCACTATCACTAGTTAACAGGTAAGAAAACTCAACTGGGTAGCTAACTTGATTCTTCTTACATGGACTACTAAAGTTCAAAAGCGTTGGATTGGTGTAAACATGAGCAAGAGAGAGTTTCCATCCACCATATTTTGTTTTGCACCAGTCTCAACGCTATTCCTTTTAAATCCAAGTCACATTGAGATTGACTTTATAATTTAAAGTTAACCTCATCTTAGATCTTGAGAATCCAAGGCTATATAACTATAGGGTTCTTATTTGAAGAATTGACCACAAGGGTCCCAAAGTGTACAGCTGTCCCGACGTTCAGTCTAATCTTTCATTATCACCGTGTGCAATAGAGTACGCGGTGATAATTCTACTGACTTGAAAAAATACAAACGATGCACTTACTGTGAGCCGTTTTAACACAGATTCCCGCAGAGATGTTTTGCCTAGCACTTCCTGAGCTAATGGAAACTCGGGAGGGAACAAAATAAATGTCGGTTTGAAAACAGCTAACATGAAGTATATATTTTGTATTTATATAGTTATTTTGGGATGATGATTAAGTTGAGTGTTCAAGGTATCGCAATCATATTCAGGCAATGAACAAAAAATACCAGATCCAGCTTCTAATGCATTGGTGGCTATGGTAGAGCCACCCCGTAAAGTAGAACGGAACTGACCATTTTTTCCAATGGCAAACGGCATCAGTGGGACATCTTCATTTATCCACCGTCTCTGGTATAACTGCCCCCCCAGTTGCAAGAAGTGACATCTCTAAAACACCCCAACTATACAACCAAAATGGCTCCTAACCTCCCACTCATGCTTTCTGTCCCTAACACTAACACTTAAACTGAAACTAAATAATAACGTAATAGAAATATTTTGACACAATTTAAACTAAATAAAAACTAACAAATCAGGTCAGAAAGTTTACTGAAACTAAACTGAAATCAAATGAAAAATTGAAAAACGAATATAAATATAAAAACACAAAACTATAATAACCTTGCTACCCATTCACTGTGGAGAGAGAGAGAGATTTAAACATATGTTTACATCTCATGTTTCCCATGCCAATAAAGCCCCTTAAATTGAAATTTGAGAGAGAGAGAGAGAGAGAGAGAGAGAGAGAGAGAGAGAGAGAGAGAGAGAATACATGTGTATAATGTAAATGTGATGTAATGTATGAGGGAAGGAAATCATTATAAACCAGAGGACACATTCTCAGAACCAAATCCAATGTATGTTATTGGTCTTTGTACATCCTTGTTTTAATTCACTCCTAGGCTGCATCCCAAATGGCACCCTATTCCATATATGATGCACTTGTATTTCCAGTCCTACTGGCCCTGTTTAAAAGGACTGCACTAAATAGGTAATAGGGTGCCACATGGGACGCAACCCTACCTGTTCCAAAACACTCTCTGCAAACGTGTTTTCTGTTTCAACTTGTTTTATAATGATGATATCATAATGCCACTTATGGACTGTACATACATATATACATTTTACTCTGACATTCCTTTGACTTAATGTTCAGTTTGTGTTAAATAAAGTGCTGAATGATGATGATGCTGTAATGGATTATTATTATTATCATTATTATTATTATTATCATTATCATTATCATCATTATTATTATTATCATTATTATCATTATCGTTATTATTATCATGATTATTATTATTATTATCATCATCATTATCATCATTATTATTATTATCATTATTATCATTATCATGATTATCATTATCGTTATTATTATCATTATTATTATCATGATTATCATGATCATTATTATTATGATTATTATTACTACCTGGTGCTCAAAGCATTTTAGGATTATATGACAAACTCACCTAATGTTCTGACAATGTATTTGGTTCGTAAAATATTAACGGCTGTATTTATCAAACCTTTATGTATTTATAACCATGGTGTCATTGGGAAGCATTAACATCTATTTTATGAGGGATGAGATAAGATATGAAGAAGTAGACAGTCGGTATGCCAACCGCAGTCGAATAAAAAAATGATTGGCATTGTTGAAGTCGATTTTCATAATAGCAAGCTAGGACTGATAAACTAGTCTGTTTGGTTACCATGATAACTACTGTAGCCATCTAGTTGACTTGCTAGCTACTTCAGAGGATGATGAACACATTTCTAGTGGAAAATGTGTTAAATTATATCCATTGTATGAAAGGGATAATCAATCTATGCATTCCCTGTAAAAGAATGCAACTCCGTGGAAGGCGTCATGAGGCCTCACCTGCTGATACTATGCAGCTGTTGTTCTGTGGTGGCCTCGGGTCTGTTAAAAAAGAATTCACAACGTTCCTTGTTTACTTGAAGTAGGCTAGGCTATTACTGACCCTACCATGATTAGATGGGTCAAAAGGTTAAGGTTCCACCTCACAGATCTCACCAATATGATCACTTCAACAAGACAAGATTAGAAAGTCTTCCCAGATGCCATGGATTTTCCTCAATCGTAGGGTGAGTTGGGAAGCCACAGCGGACATTTTGTTCGGACGTGCCTCTCCCAAAATTCTGTGGACAACATTTAGAGCGGAAAGATAAATAAATGCCTCATCTTCCGTTCCAGCGGTCGCGGCCAGCCCGCTGCGGTCAACCGTCCAGTCAGTGTTTGTGCATGCATGTGTGCTTGTGAGTCCAGCGATCGGGACAAGCCCGCTGCGGTCAACTGGGCGAAATCACGCCTAGATCTCGAGACGTGAGCCAAAATGTTTGACCAACATTCTGACCAATATTCTAGCCACTGACCTTTTTATCCTATAGTAAACATCACATCAATCATAATAACACCACATAAAAAATAACAAGAATAATGATGATTTGTGAAGTATCTCGACAGCGAAGAGGAGAGGGAGGAGAGGAGGAAGCAATGTATTAGAAGGTCTAACCCTAGGTCTGTATAGACTGGTCCTCCTAACAGACTAGGTTTGTATAGACTGGTCCTCCTAACAGACTAGGTCTGTATAGACTGGTCCTCCTAATAGAATAGGTCTGTATAGACTGGTCCTCCTAACAGACTAGGTCCTTATAGGCTGGTCCTCCTAACAGACTAGGTCTGCATAGACTGGTCCTCCTAATAGACTAGGTCTGTATAGAATGGTCCTCCTAATAGACTAGGTCCGTATAGACTGGTCCTCCTAATAGACTAGGTCTGTATAGACTGGTCCTCCTAACAGACTAGGTCCGTATAGACTGGTCCTCCTAATAGACTAGGTCCGTATAGACTGGTCCTCCTAATAGACTAGGTCTGTATAGACTTGTCCTCCTAACAGACTAGGTCCGTATAGACTGGTCCTCCTAACAGACTAGGTCCGTATAGACTGGTCCTCCTAATAGACTAGGTCCGTATAGACTGGTCCTCCTAATAGACTAGGTCCGTATAGACTGGTCCTCCTAATAGAATATGTCTGTATAGACTGGACCTCTTAACAGACTAGGTCTGTATAGACTGGACCTCTTAACAGACTAGGTCTGTATAGACTGGTCCTCCTAATAGACTAGGTCCGTATAGACTGGTCCTCCTAATAGACTAGGTCTGTATAGACTGGTCCTCCTAACAGACTAGGTCCGTATAGACTGGTCCTCCTAATAGACTAGGTCCGTATAGACTGGTCCTCCTAATAGACTAGGTCCGTATAGACTGGTCCTCCTAATAGAATATGTCTGTATAGACTGGACCTCTTAACAGACTAGGTCTGTATAGACTGGACCTCTTAACAGACTAGGTCTGTATAGACTGGTCCTCCTAATAGACTAGGTTTGTATAGACTGGTCCACCTAACAGACTAGGTTTGTATAGACTGGTCCTCCTAACAGACTAGGTCTTTATAGACTGGTCCTCCTAATAGACTAGGTCTGTATAGACTGGTCCTCCTAATAGACTAGGTCTGTATAGACTGGTCCTCCTAATAGACTAGGTCTGTATAGACTGGTCCTCCTAACAGACTAGGTTTGTATAGACTGGTCCTCCTAACAGACTAGGTTTGTATAGACTGGTCCTCCTAACAGACTAGGTCTGTATAGACTCGTCCTCCTAACAGACTAAGTCTGTACAGACTGGCCCTCCTAAATAACTAGGTCTGTATAGACTGGTCCTCCTAACAGACTAGGTCTGTATAGACTGGTCCTCCTAATAGACTAGGTCTGTATAGACTGGTCCTCCTAAATAACTAGGTCTGTATAGACTGGTCCTCCTAAATAACTAGGTCTGTATAGACTGGTCCTCCTAAATAACTAGGTCTGTACAGACTGGTCCTCCTAAATAACTAGGTCTGTATAGACTGGTCCTCCTAAATAACTAGGTCTGTATAGACTGGTCCTCCTAAATAACTAGGTCTGTATAGACTGGTCCTCCTAATAGACTAGGTCTGTATAGACTGGTCCTCCTAATAGACTAGGTTTGTATAGACTGGTCCTCCTAATAGACTAGGTCCTTATAGACTGGTCCTCCTAATAGACTAGTTCTTTATAGACTGGTCCTCCTAATAGACTAGTTCTTTATAGACTGGTCCTTCTAACAGAATATGTCTGTATAGACTGGTCCTCCTAATAGACTAGGTCTGTATAGACTGGTCCTCCTAACAGAATAGGTCTGTATAGACTGGTCCTCCTAATAGACACAGTCTGTATAGTTTGGTCCTGCTAATAGACCGGCTCAGAGGGAACGGATTCCACCCTGGCCTTGTGACTCAAATGACACACATTCCTATCTGTCAGTGTGTGTGTGTGTGTGTATCAGATCGGAAGGAATTCAGGTTTTTCTCCATCTTCTTTGTGTCTGTGTGCGTGTGTCCGATGGGGAGGAATTTTGGTAATTCAGGTCGTGTGTATGTCCACAACACCACTTCATAACTGTGGGACAATTAATTGACATGCTGGCTAATGGATGTTAGCAGACACAACATTGGTCCAAAACTGAATAAACATTTAAACCGTTATCTGGATCCGAAGTGTGTTTGAGAACGAGATGAGTTTGTGTGGTGGTTTTTGGATTTCGATGGTGGTTTAATATGCTCTTTGACAAATACAGTGCATTCTGAAAGTAATCAGACGCCTTGACTTTTTCCACTGTGTTACGTTACAGCCTTACTGTAAAACTGCTCTGTAGCAGGTTTTCATCAAGGATCTCTGTACTTTGCTCTGTTCATCTTTGCCTCGATCCTGACTAGTCTCCCAGTCCCTTGTGCTGAAAAATATCCCCACAGCATGATGCTGCTACCACCATGCTTCCCCGTAGGTATGGTGCCAGGTTTCCTCCAGACATGACACTTGGCATTCAGGCCAAAGAGTTCCATCTTAGTTTCATCAGACCATTGAATCTTGTTTCTCATGGTCTGAGAGTCCTTTAGGGGCCTTTTGGAAAACTGTGCCTTTTAGCGAGGAGCGGCTTCCGTCAGGCTACTCTACCATAAAGGCCTGATTGGTGGAGAGCTGCAGAGATGGGATAATCTTCCAGAAGGACAACCATCTCCACAGAGGAACTCGGGTTCTTGGTCACCTCCCTTACCAAGGCCCTTCTCCCCTAATTGCTCAGTTTGGCCGGTCAGCCAGCACTAGATAAGAGTCTTGGTGGTTCCAAACTTCTTCCATTTAAGAATGATGGAGGCCAGTGTTCTTCGGGACCTTTAATGTTTCAGAAATGTTTTGGTACCCTTCCCCAGATCTGTGCCTCAACACAATCCTGTCTCGGAGCTCTACGGACCATTCCTTCGAACTCACGGCTTGGTTTTTGCTCTGACATGCACTGTCAACTGTGGGACCTTTTATAGACAGGTGTGTGCCTTTCCAAATCATGTCCAATCAATTGACTACCACAGGTGGACTCCAGTCAAGTTGAATTAACGCCTCATGGATGATCAATGGAAACAGGATGGACCTAAGCTCAATTTTGAGTCTCATCGCAAAGGGTCTGAATATTTACGCATTTAAAGGTATTTCTTATTTATAAATTTGCTAACATTTCTAAAAACCTGTTTTTGCTTTGTCGTTATGGGTTATTGTGTGTAGATTGATGAGGAAAACAAATATTTTAATAACATTTTAGAATAAGGCTGCAACTTAACAAAATGTGGATAAAGGGAAGGGGTCTGAATACCTTCCAAATGCATTGTAGATTTGTTTGATTGAACCTATTTGCAGGTGTTTGGATTCCGTTGTATTAAGAGCAACAATGACATTAAATTCCAGACACACTCATGGTTTGGCGCGCACACACGTCTCTCTGAATGCATAATTTACATGTAATGAATTTAGCTGACAATATATTTAATCACAAACCCCATAAACATTACAATCATAATACAAACATTAAACATAAAACATACATTTCCTTCTGTGCAAAAATAAATTATCATACAATAATTTAAACAAAATGGTACATATACATCATCATGTGAACAAAAACAATACAGACCAATCAATCATAAAATGTGTTCACTTTTGCAGAAACATACATGCCATCATCATTCATAGAACATGGAAGTAATGGAAGAGATTAGCGGAGTCCATGCGTATATATTCTTCATTCTGAAAGAAACTTCTGTAGAAATGTGCCTTGGGGATTTGGGCCCGCCCCTAGTGATTGATAGGATGGACGAGATCCAAGGAGGGCTCTCTTTGGTCCACAGTCTTGTCCATCAAGAGGTTTCCTTAATGTAATTGGATCGAACCCCCTGACCTCTAATACAAACCTCTCTGAAGGGTAAATAAAGAGTGTGTGCTTTGGTGTTTCTATCCTTGTGGGGACCTGAAATCCCCAGCAGGAAAAAGGCTATTTTAGGCTTAGGGTTTAAGGTTAGGGAAAATAGGATTTTAAATGAGAGTCAATTATTTGGTCCCCACAAGGATAGTAAAAAGAGAGACAGCCAGAGTGTGTGTGCCTCTCCTTTTATACCAACCCTATCTAAAAGAGTCAATAACAAAGATAACCATCTATATTACACACATCTAGACAGAGCCACACATGCACCCACAGAATGGACTCATCTATATTATACACACAGAGCAACAGACATAGAAATAGTGCACACAGAATGGACTCGCCCTTTTAGAAAACAGGATTGATTGTCCTAAAGCCAGATGGTTTTCTAGTATATTGTGCATGGGTGCACCGTACGGCCATCTAGGGTGGGGTCAAATGGAAATCCCCTGAGTATTTAGACAGTTCTAGAATATAGCCCAACAAAAAGTTGTAGCACTTACTGACAAGTATTTTGGTAAATTCTTGGTATTGTTCCGTATAAACAGCCAACTCCAACTGAGCGTTAGGAATTCTGACTTCTAATTGACAATTTACATGAGCCACAAAGTTGAATCAAGGCATATCAATTACATGTAAGACATTGAACAGCGTAATTACATGTCTATGTCCTGAAGTGTGGTATGATTGGGGTGACCGTGAAGGCTACAGGGCCTTGTTTGACGCAACTTTCCCTCCCTCTCCATTGTTCAGTATTTTTTCTCAGGAGTGTGAACAAAGACTAATCCCTCCTTTAAATCCCCTCTTTACAACCCCCTCCCCATCATATCAACAGTGTTGGCATCACCTCCATCGTTATCAGTCTATAGAGGTCTGTGTTGTTCTAAGAGGCATTCAAGAAATGTGCTTTCTAATGAGCTTTCACACCTCCTCACCCCCTAAAACACCCGTCTGTGGCCAGGTGTAGGAAATGAATCAACAACATCCTGGATAGACCAATTGCGGCCAGACAAAGAAACACACACACACACACACACACACACACACACACACACACACACACACACACTGAACACAACCTCTCACAGAGTGCTCCGAGCCCACTGCCCAGACTTCAGGGGGAATTTGGACTCTTCTAGCATTCTGGGTGGGGCACGAATATGGGAATCCCTCATAGGGCATGGTAACAATACAACATTCCACGTTCAGAATGACAAATCATTTATTTTCTGATAAGGTTCTTAGGAACTGCCAGAGGTGCTCATTGTAAGTAGTCTCAGCAATTGTGCTTTTAAACCCCAACTAGCACACAAAGGTTGGCAGTAGCATAGGAAGTGGTCCCTACAGCATTGAGAAATAAAGAAACTGGCCAGGGCTCGGCTCAAAATAGACCACACCTTATTGCACTTCCTGTTCCAAGACAAGAGAGAGGTCACGCGGTGGTCATGTCTAGATGGGATACAGCTTTTGTCAAATTGCTGTCAAAAGTACATTTTCTTTTGCATTTTAGCTAACTGTAACCTAATTCTCCTAACCATAACCTAATTCGCCAAACCTGCTGCGTAAGTTCTCGTAAACCTGCTGCGAAAAAGTAAATTTTGACAAAAGCTGTAGCCCTTCTAGACAAAACCTCACGCGGCTCGACAGGCAGCATCGTGACATCATATTTGGAATGAGAGAGAGAGAGAGAGAGACGGTGGGGATAGTACGGAAGAGAGGGAGGGGTTGTCTAAGGACAGAGAGAAAACAGAGGGAAGGGACAGAGAGAATAGAGTGGGAAGGGACAGAGAGAATAGAGTGGGAAGGGACAGAGAGAATAGAGTGGGAAGGGACAGAGAGAATAGAGTGGGAAGGGACAGAGAGAATAGAGTGGGAAGGGACAGAGAGAATAGAGTGGGTGGATAGACGGATGAGATGACAACATTTCTATAAAACGAGAAGACCAGGGAAAACACCACAATAAAAAGAGGAATATGAAGATGGCCATTTGGCCCTCCAGGGCCATATGAAAGGGATGCATCCCAAACGGTACCCTATCCACTATAGGCCCTGGTCAAAAGTAGTGAACTATATAGGGAATAGGGTGTCATAAGGAGATGGTTATGTGATAATCTGATCACCATTGTTGATTATAAACACAATGCTTCCCATGAGCTCATCCACACACACACACACACACACACACACACACACACACACACACACACACACACACACACACACACACACACATCCGGCTTGAGTTTCGATCCCCCAAAAAATATTTCAGAATCCGAGAAAGAGAGAAGAGATTAAACTGTTCAGACTCAAAGTTCCAGAGTCCTATTTAAACCAACAACTTCACAAACTTGGAAAGGCAATATAGTTCATGTACAATTCTCAGAAACATGTGAGAGTCCCATTTTGGCAAATTCCCACCTCTGTAAAATATTCCCAAGGACACACACACACACGAAGGGGCCTAAACAAAGGCCTTGAAAGAGGCCAATCCACCTCTATATGACTCAACGGGAATCAAGTGGGCCTGCTCCGACTCTACCACTGAACCCAACACACAGACAGACGTGTCTTCTGATGATTAGGTGTTTGAGGAATGTGTGAATTTGAGCAGCTCTGTAACCTGATCGCCATGTGAAGTCTCTTTAGATCCATTTAGCTCTCCAATATCCTGTAGCTAAAAGCATGGATTTCTAATAACCTGACTGTGTGTGTTGTCAACCGTTTCCCACGAATGTCGCACATCAAAGCGATGAAGAACCAGGTTGTCATGGTAACATACCCATGTGGTAATGGGGGCTATTTTAGGAGGAATTCTACACTCCGATGTTTCCCTTTTGTGTTCTAGCTTTACCTCAGCAATGTGCATTGCGTGCGCTCACTCACACACAGACACACACCCCTTCTCAGAGATTATGGACAGATCTCTATCTAACAAGCACAGACAAGACAACATGGAGGACAGAGGCTCAATGACTCAGTTTTAACCACCTGAGATTGATCCTATAGAGATCCAGATTGATCCTATAGAGATCCAGATTGATCCTACAGAGATCCAGATTGATCCTACAGAGATCCAGATTGATCCTACAGAGATCCAGATTGATCCTACAGAGATCCAGATTGAGTCTGAAATGGAACCCTAATTCCCTGCATAGTGTATTACTGCATCTGTAACAGTTCGGACAGCACTTCCCCACCACCTCACTTCACCCGTCCCTTTTCTTTTATCTAGAGCTCAGTGGAACCTTATATTTTCCATCATGATTAGCCATTTCCGAAATTCTCTCTTTTCATACCTCCCTCCTCCTCCTCCCTCATCTCTCTCTGTACAGCTATTGTAGTGGTTGCAGTGCAGGAGAGAGTTCTGTGTATCAGTACAGCAGGTCTATTACAATTGAGTCATTTAGCAGACGCTCTTATCCAGAGTGACTTACAAGAGCAATTAGGGTTAAGTGCCTTGCTCAAAGGGCATCACAACAGACTTTTCACCTAGTCGGCTCGGGAATTCAAACCAGCGACCATTCGGTTACTGGCCCAACACTCTTAACCGCTAGGATTCCTGCCGCCCAATGATTCTCCTTCATGATTTTCCTTCTCTTCTATTTTTCCATCCTCCTCTTTGTAGAAATGTGTCCATAGTACTGTATCCACCAGCCCTCTGCTTTAGGTGAGTCCTATTGAGAAAACAAGGCCGTGCCATCTCATAGACAGGCTGGTGTCCTACTCCCATAAAGAAGTGGATGGATGGAAACAGGGAGGAGACGAGCTCAGTTGAAGAAGGTCTTCATTTGCCAGAGGTCCTCTTCCCAGTCTCATAGAGGTGTGGAGCGATGGAGAGAGGAGTCAGGGTCCCTGTCCTCTGTGTAGACGAGTGAAGTGGAGGAGAGATGAAGAGGAGAGAGTCTGGGTCTCCGCTGAAGAGGAGAGAGTCTGGGTCTCCGCTGAAGAGGAGAGAGTCTGGGTCTCCGCTGAAGAGGAGAGAGTCTGGGTCTCCGCTGAAGAGGATAGAGTCTGGGTCTCAGTTGAAGAGGATAGAGTCTGGGTCTCAGTTGAAGAGGATAGAGTCTGGGTCTCAGTTGAAGAGGATAGAGTCTGGGTCTCTGTTGGACATCTGAGCCATGTGCTTCAGAATGTCTTTCTTAGTGATGATGCCCAGCAACCTCCTGAGAGAGAGGAGGGAGACAGAGAAAGACAGAGAGAGAGAGAGAGAGAGGGGAAAGGGAGAGGGGAGAGTGTTTACCATTAGAAATTAACAATGACAACAATGTTTACAGTGTGTTCACAAAGAGGATTTCCTGCCAATACAGCATTCTTCAATTTAAATCGAGAGAAGAGAGGAGAGACAGACAAAGACAGAGACAGAGTTTGCAATTGCACAAAAGGGAGAAATGTTCAGGAAAGAAGGAAAAGTTGTATCCAATTTAAAGGTCTGGTTTTGTGTTCAAATCAAGAAGATCCATCATACAACACACACTGACATCACCAGGGAAGGTCTCTGGGTTGAAATATATATATATATCGCTCTGTGTGTGTGTATGGAAGACGTTCTGTTGACAGACTCCAACCTCTCCTCTAATCATGCCAGATGTTGTATGGGGTGGAGGGAGGGAAGAGGGATGGAGGGACCGAGATGGAGGTGGAGGGATGGAGGGACCGAGATGGAGGTGGAGGGATGGAGGGGATGTCATGAACGTCATTTCTGGTCACAACTTGCAGACTTGTTTACATGCTGCTGTGCGGTTTGTAGCTAACCTTTGCTAACTGCCAACTTTACGTTTTTTACTTTTTAATTACAGTTTTAAATTATCCCCCGCCCGCTCAACTTTTTCATTAAACCTTTTCACCCCGGACGTGGTTTGCCAGGACCTCCACCAGCTGAAGTTAAGTAGTAACATTAACATGATGCCTTCTAATTGCAGTCGCTGCACTCATAATATACAGGAGAACGATCGCCTTATGGCGTGGATAGCTGTGCTGCAAGCCCAGCTCCAGACAGGAAGGGTAATTTAAGTGTAGGAAAGGATGACACAGCGTCTGTGCCACCAGTAAGTACAGATTGAAGTATAAATCCCCTCGCACACTCCCCGCAGCCAGACAATTTTCTCATGGCTTTTGGAGGGAAATGCTGTAGGAATGCTCAACCGGTGTCGCTCATTCAGCCGACAGAAACTTTCAACCGGTTCTCCCCATTAAGCAGCGGGTCGGAGTCAGAGGCCGAGCTTTCTCTGGTCTCTCCTCCACCCGTAAATAATCATCCAGCGATCATACACTGTTTACCAGGGGGCAGGGCTACCGACGTCAAGGCTCATCTGAAGAAGGTGCTGGCTAAGGCTAAAACTGGCAAGTGTAGAGAGTATAGGGATATGGTTATCCACAATATCCGGACCCCTTCTACTGTCGGTATAGGGCACGGAACCCCGCCGATCCTCTACGACTGGAATACCGACATAACCTGCCCGAGGATTCCAACAGGCCCCTCAGGCGCGATGGCCGCTGAAGGCACATTCTGCTAACCGCGGCCTGCTAGCTATCTAGAGCTACTTGTAACCCTACTAATCCACGACAGGTCTATCGATGTCACCACACGAGGAGGCAAAAACAGACTTTCCTCCATCGCGACGTCCCCCAAAAGCCCTTCTTCTAACTTGCTTGCCCCGGTCTGCTAACTGTTAGCTTGCTAGCCCCGGTCTGCTAACTGCTAGCTTGTTAGCCCCGGCCTGCTAACTGTCTGAATAGCCGTGTCTCCAACCAGCCCAACCACTCACTGGACCCATATGATCACTTGGCTACGCATGCCTCTCTCTAATATCAATATGCCTCGTCCATTACTGTCCTGGTTAGTGATTACTGTCTTATTTCAATGTAGAGCCTCTAGCCCTGCTCTATATGCCTTAACCAACCATGTTGTTCCACCTCCTACATATGCGATGACATCACCTGGTTTAGACATCTATAGATAGATATCTATCTATCTATCTATCTCTCTCTCATCATTACTCAATGCCCAGGTTTACCTCCAATGTACTCACATCCTACCTTACCTTTGTCTATACATTATGCCTTGAATCTATGCAATCATGCCCAGAAACCTGCTCCTTTTACTCTGTTACGATTGTGCTAGACGGCCAGTTTGTATAGCCTTTAGCCATACCCTTATCCTACTTCTCTGGCGATGTAGAGGTTAATCCAGGTCCTGCAGTGCCTAGCTCCACTCCCACTCCCGAGGTGCTCTCATTTGTTGACTCTTGTAACCGTAAAAGCCTTGGTTTCATGCATGTTAACATTAGAAGCCTCCTCCCTAAGTTTGTTTTACTCACTGGTTTAACACACTCTGCCAACCCGGATGTCCTAGCCGTGTCTGAATCCTGGCTTAGGAAAACATCCAATAACCCTGAAATCTCCATCCCGAACTATAACATTTTCCGCCAAGATAAACTACAAAAGGGGGCACTGTTGCAATCTACTGCAAAGATAGCCGGCAGAGTTCTGTCATACTATCCAGGTCTGTACCCAAACCATTAGAGCTTCTACTTCTAAAAATACACCTTTCCAGAAACAAGTCTCTCACCGTTGCCGCTTGCTATAGACCACCCTCTGCCCTCAGCTGTGCCCTCGACACCATATGTGAACTGATCGCCCCACATCTATCTTCTGAGCTCGTGCTGCTAGGTGACCTAAACTGGGACATGCTTAACACCCCGACCATCCTACAATCTAAGCTTGATGCCCTCAATCTCACACAAATGATCAATGAACCTACCAGGTACAACCCCAAAGCCGTAAGCACGGGCACCCTCATAGATATCATCCTAACTAACTCGCCCTCCAAATACACCTCTGCTGTTTTCAACCAAGATCTCAGCGATCACTGCCTCATTGCCTGCATTCGTAATGGGTCTGCGATCAAACGACCAATCCACATCACTGTCAAACGCTCCCTAAAACAATTCAGCGAGCAGGCCTTTCTAATCGACCGGGCCCGGGTATCCTGGAAGGATATTGACCTCATCCCGTCAGTAGAGGATGCCTGGTTATTATTTAAAAGTGCCTTCCTCACCATCTTAAATAAGCATGCTCCATTCAAAAAAGTTAGAACCAGGAATAGATATAGCCCTTGGTTCTCTCCAGACCTGTCTGCCCTTGACCAAAACATCCTGTGGTGTTCTGCATTAGCATCGAATAGCCCCCGTGATATGCAACTCTTCAAATCAGATCACTGCCCGCACCTGCCCGCCCGTCCAGCATCACTACTCTGGAAGGCACTGACTTAGAATATGTGGAAAACTACAAATACCTAGGTGTCTGGTTAGACTATAAGCCTCTCCTTCCAGACTCACATAAGCATCTCCAATCCAAAATTAAATCTAGAATTGGCTTCCTATTTCGCAACAAAGCATCCTTCACTCATGCTGCCAAACTTACCCTCGTAAAACTGACCATTCTACCGATCCTCGACTTCGGCGATGTCGTCTATAAAATAGCCTCCAACACTCTACTCAACAAACTGGATGTAATCTACCACAGTGCCATCCGTTTTCTCACCAAAGCCTCATACACTACCCACCACTGCGACCTTTACGCTCTCGTTGGTTGGCCCTCGCTTCATACTCGTCGCCAAACTCACTGGCTACAGGTAATCTACAAGTCTCTGCTGGGTAAAGCCCCGCCTTATCTCAGCTCACTGGTCACCATAGCAGCACACACTCCAGCAGGTATATCTCACTGGTCACCCCCAAAGCCAATTCCTCCTTTGGTCGCCTTTCCTTCCAGTTCTCTGCTGCCAATGACTGGAACGAACTACAGAAATCACTGAAGCTGGAGACTTATCTCCCTCACTAGCTTTAAGCACCAGCTGTCAGAGCAGCTCACAGATCACTGCACCTGTACATAGCCCATCTGTAAACAGCCCATCTATCAACCTCATCCCCATACTGTATTTTATTGATTTATTTATCTTGTTCCTTTGCACCCCAGTATCTCTCTCTACTTGCACATTCATCTTCTGCACATCTACCATTCCAGTGTCTAATTGCTATATTGTAATTACTTCGCCACCATGGCCTATTTATTGCCTTAACTCCCTTATCTTACCTCATTTGCACTCACTGTATATAGACTTTTTGTTTTCTTTTTTTCTACTGTATTATTGACTGTATGTTTTGTTTATTCCATGTGTAACTCTGTTGTTGTATGTGTCTAATTGCTATGCTTTATCTTGGCCAGGTCGCAGTTGCAAATGAGAACTTGTTCGCAACTAGCCTACCTGGTTAAATAAAGGTGAAATAAAAATTAAGCAAAAAAATAAGAAACTAGCTCCCTGGTATACAGAAAACACCCGAGCTCTGAAGCAAGCTTCCAGAAAATTGGAATGGAAATGGTGCTACACCAAACTGGAAGTCTTTCGACTAGCAGCCCTCACTGCTGCTCGATCATCCTATTTTATAAACTTAATTGAGGAAAATATGAACAATACACCCAAAATATTGGATACTGTCGCAAAGTTAACTAAAAAGCAGCATTCCCCAAGAGAGGATGGCTTTCACTTCAGCAGTGATACATTTATGAACTTCTTTGACGAAAAGAAAAGCAAATTACGGACACCTCTTTAAATATTCGTATTCCTCCAAAGCTTGTTGTCTCAATTGTCCTGAGTCTGCACAACACTGCCAGTTTTTTAACTTCTTTGGGAGCGGCTGCATAGGTGACGGTTTTGGAGAGTCTGGCGTGCCAAAAGTAAAATGCATGCCACTCAGGCCCAGAAAATAGGATATGCACATAATTAGTACAATTGGATAGGAAACACTGAAGTTTCTAAGAGTGTTAAAATAATGTATGTGAGTATAACAGAATTGATATAGCAGGCAAAAACCAGATTTGCAGTTTTTTTTGTAAATGAGCATCTTCTCCATTGTGCCTATTGCATACAACTTTATGAAGGACTGAGACTGCAGTACCTATGGCTTCCACTAGATGTCAACAGTCTATATACAAAGTCTGGGAATTCTAGGAGTGACCAGAACAGATAGGAACAGGAAATTGTCAGGCGACCACTTTTGTAAACAAGGTTTGACGCGCGAGATTGAGGAACGCGCATCACTTTATTTTTCTTTCCTATCGTTCACGTTATCGTCCGGTTGAAATATTACAGCAAATATACCCAAAAGGATACCTAAGGATACATTAAAAATGATGTTTGATTTGTTTGTAGAAAGTGTATAGGTATAATTTGAACGTGTTCTCTTCCCGGTTCAATGGGCGACTCAACGGTGGATTTTATGATCATAACGCGCCAACCAAACGGAGATTTATGGATATAATAAATTATTATATCAAAAATCATCAAAAATAAGCGATTTCTATGCGTTGTGTGAGACCCGTGTTGGGTTATGGATTTATGCTAATGCGTAAATATTAGAGGTGCTACCCTCAAACAATCAAATGTTGTGCTTTCGCCGTAAAGCCTTTTTGAAATCTGACAACGCTGTGATATTGCCAAGAATCAGAGCTTTTGATGACTATGCAACACTTGAATTTGACGCCTCACATTTCACCGGGTAGTGTCGCTAGCGCCCCACCACTCCGTAAGTAGTTAATACTATATCTCGACACATTGATGAAAATAATCATCGCCTCTAAACCTTCAAGCTGCATACTGGACCCTATTCCAACTAAACTACTGAAAGAGCTGCTTCCTGTGCTTGGCCCTCCAATGTTGAACATAATAAACAGCTCTCTATCCACCGGATGTGTACCAAACTCACTAAAAATGGCAGTAATAAAGCCTTTTTTTTTTTTTTTAAATCGGCCCATATTGAATCTTCCATTCCTCTCCATTTTTTTTAAAAAAGCTGTTGCCCAGCAACTCACTGCCTTCCTGAAGACAAACAATGTATACAAAACTCTTCAGTCTGGTTTTAGACCCCATCATAGCACTGAGACTGCACTCGTGAAGGTGGTAAATTACCTTTTAATGGCATCAGACCAAGGCTCTGCATCTGTCCTCGTGCTCCTAGACCTTAATGCTGCTTTTGATACCATCGAACACCATATTCTTTTAGAGAGATTGGAAACCAAAATTGGTCTACAAGGACAAGTTCTGGCCTGGAAAGATTTGTCTCTGTTTTAGGACCACTATTGTTTTCACTATATATTTTACCTCTTGGTGATGTCATTCGGAAACATAATGTTAACTTTCACTGCTATGTGGACGACACACAGCTGTACATTTAGATGAAACATGGTGAAGCCACAAAACTGCCCTCCCTGGAAGCCTGTGTTTCAGACATAAGGAAGTGGATGGCGGCAAATGTTTTACTTTTAAACTCAGACAAAACAAAGATGCTAGTACTAGGTCCCAAGACACAAAGAGATCTTCTGTTGGATCTGACAATTAATCTTGATGGTTGTACAGTCGTCTCAAATAAAACTGTGACACTAATCTCTCTATTGACTAACATATCAAGACTGTTTCAAGGACAGCTTTTGTCCATCTTCAAGGTTTTGCTGCTAACCTACAAAGCATTACATGGGCTTGCTCCTACCCATCTTTCCGATTTGGTCCTGCCGTACATACTTACACGTACGCTACGGTCACAAGACGCAGGCCTCCTTACTGTCCCTAGAATTTCTAAGAAAACAGCTGGAGGCAAGGCTTTCTCCTATAGAGCTACATTTTTATGGAATGGTCTGCCTACCCATGTGAGAGACGGAGACTCGGTCTCGACCTTTAAGTCTTTATTGAAGACTCGTCTTCAGTAGGTCCTATGATTGAGTGTAGTCTGGCCCAGGGGTGTGAAGGTGAACGGAAAGACACGAGCGAGGAACTGCCCTTGCAGCCTCTGCCTGGCCGGTTCCCCTCTCTCCACTGGGATTCTCTGCCTCTGACCCTATTACAGGGGCTGAGTCACTGGCTTACTGGTGCTCTTCCATGCCGTCCCTAGGAGGGGTGCGTCACTTGAGTGGGTTGAGTCACTGACGTGATCTTCCTGTCCGAGATGGCGCCCCCCTCGTGTTCGTGCCGTGGGGGAAATCTTTCGTGGGCTATACTCGGCCTTGTCTCAGGGTAGTAAGTTGGTAGTTTGAAGATATCCCTCTAGTGGTGTGGGGGCTGTGCTTTGGCAATGTGGGAGGGATTATATCCTGCATGGTTGACCAGGTCCGGGGGTATTGTCGGACGGGGCCACAGTGTCTCCCGACCCCTCCTGTCTCAGCTTCCAGTATTTATGCTGCAATAGTTTGTGTCGGGGGGCTAGGGTCAGTCTGTTACAGTGGGGCAAAAAAGTATTTAGTCAGCCACCAATTGTGCAAGTTCTCTCACTTAAAAAGATGAGAGAGGCCTGTAATTTTCATCATAGGTACACTTCAACTATGACAGACAAAATGAGGAAAAAAAATCCAGAAAATCACATTGTAGGATTTTTTATGAATTTATTTGCAAATTATGGTGGAAAATAAGTATTTGGTCACATACAAACAAGCAAGATTTCTGGCTCTCACAGACCTGTAACTTCTTCTTTAAGAGGCTCCTCTGTCCTCCACTCGTTACCTGTATTAATGGCACCTGTTTGAACTTGTTATCAGTATAAAAGACACCTGTCCACAACCTCAAACAGTCACACTCCAAACTCCACTATGGCCAAGACCAAAGAGCGGTCAAAGGACACCAGAAACAAAATTGTAGACCTGCACCAGGTTGGGAAGACAATCTGCAATAGGTAAGCAGCTTGGTTTGAAGAAATCAACTGTGGGAGCAATTATTAGGAAATGGAAGACATACAAGACCACTGATAATCTTCCTCGATCTGGGGCTCCACGCAAGATCTCACCCCGTGGGGTCAAAATGATCACAAGAACGGTGAGCAAAAATCCCAGAACCACACGGGGACCTAGTGAATGACCTGCAGAGAGCTGGGACCAAAGTAACAAAGCCTACCATCAGTAACACACTACGCCGCCAGGGACTCAAATCCTGCAGTGCCAGACGTGTCCCCTGCTTAAGCCAGTACATGTTCAGGCCCGTCTGAAGTTTGCTAGAGAGCATTTGGATGATCCAGATGAGGATTGGGAGAATGTCATATGGTCAGATGAAACCAAAATATAACTTTTTGGTAAAAACTCAACTCGTTGTGTTTGGAGGACAAAGAATGCTGAGTTGCATCCAAAGAACACCATACCTACTGTGAAGCATGGGGGTGGAAACATCATGCTTTGGGGCTGTTTTTCTGCAAAGGGACCAGGACGACTGATCCGTGTAAAGGAAAGAATGAATGGGGCCATGTATCGTGAGATTTTGAGTGAAAACCTCCTTCCATCAGCAAGGGCATTGAAGATGAAACGTGGCTGGGTCTTTCAGCATGACAATGATCCCAAACACACCACCCGGCAACGAAGGAGTGGCTTCAGAAGAAGCATTTCAAGGTCCTGGAGTGGCCTAGCCAGTCTCCAGATCTCAACCCCATAGAACATCTTTGGAGGAGAGTTGAAAGTCCGTGTTGCCCAGCGACAGCCCCAAAACATCACTGCTCTAGAGGAGATCTGCATGGAGGAATGGGCCAAAATACCAGCAACAGTGTGTGAAAACCTCGTGAAGACTTACAGAAAACGTTTGACCTCTGTCATTGCCAACAAAGGGTATATAACAAAGTATTGAGATAAACTTTTGTTATTGACCAAATACTTATTTTCCACCATAATTTGCAAATAAATAAATTAAAAATCCTACAATGTGATTTTCTGGATTTCTTTTTCTCATTTCGTCTGTCATAGTTGAAGTGTACCTATGATGAAAATTACAGGCCTCTCTCATCTTTTTAAGTTGGAGAACTTGCACAATTGGTGGCTGACTAAATACTTTTTTGCCCCACTGTATATCTGGAGAATTTCTCCTGTCGTATCCGGTGTCCTGTGTGAATTTAAGTATGCTCTCTCTCTCTCTCTCTCTCTCTCTCTCTCTCTCTCTCTCTCTCTCGGACCTGAGCCCTAGGACCATGCCTCAGGACTACCTGGCCTGATGACTACCTGGCCTGATGACTCCATGTTGTCCCCAGTACACCTGGTCGTGCTGCTGCTCCAGTTTCAACTGTTCTGCCTGCGGCTATGGAACCCTGACCTGTTCACCGGACCTGCTGTTTTCGACTCTCTCTTTACCGCACCTGCTGTCTCCTGCTGTTATTATTTGACCCTGCTGGTCATCTATGAACGTTTGAACATCTTGGCCATGTACTGTTATAATCGCCACCTGCCACAGCCAGAAGAGGACTGGCCACCCCTCAGAGCCTGGTTCCTCTCTAGGATTCTTCCTAGGTTCCTGCCTTTCTAGGGAGTTTTTCCTAGGCACCATACTTCTACGTCTGCATTGCTTGCTGTTTGGGGTTTTAGGCTGGGTTTCTGTACAGCACTTTGTGACATCGGCTGATGTAAAAAGGGCTTTATAAATACATTTGATAGATTGATTGAGAGAGAGAGAGAGAGAGAGAGAGAGAGAGGAGGAGAGGTCCTCAGCAGAGTATAGGGAGGAGAGGGGAGAGAAGGAGAGAGAGGAGGTCCTCAGCAGGGTATACGGAGGAGGAGAGAGGAGGAGGAGAGAAGAGGAGAGAGGAGGAGAGAGAGGAGGGGAGGTCCTCAGCAGAGTATAGGGAGGAGAGGGGAGGAGGAGAAGAGAGGGATATGATTGTAATTGAAAGCGTGGAACCCCTGGTTAGATTCTAGAAGGCAGTATAATGTCTAACGCACACAGTGTTAGTCTGAATCATGGTTAAAGAGGCCACAGAGGCAGCTGCGTTGAAACTTCAAAAGTGTGTGTGTTTAGATTCCTTACATATCTCCTTACCTTAGATGGTTAACTATACTCACAACCTAAATACCCTGTCTCTGTCATCTTCGCCTCCCTTCTCCTCCTCCCCTCTCTCCTCCTCCTCTCCTCTCCCCACTCTCTCCTCCTCTTCCTCCCCACTCTCTCCTCTCTCCTCCTCTTCCTCCCCACTCTCTCCAGCTCCTCCTCCTCCCCCCCACTCTCTACTCCTCCTCTCCTCCTCCCCCCCACTCTCTACTCCTCCTCTCCTCCCCCCCACTTTCTCCTCCTCTCTACTCTCCCTCCTCCCCACTCTCTCCTCCACCCCCACTCTCTCCTCCACCCCCACTCTCTCCTCCTCCTCCCTCCCATTCTCTCTTCCTCCTCCCCTACTCTCTCTCCTATGTTACACATAATAAACGGCTCCCTATCCAACGGATGTGTACCAAACTCACTAAAAATGGCAGTAATAAAGTCTCTCTTGAAAAAGCCAAACCTTGACCCAGAAAATATATTATTTTTTTTATTTTAATTGGCCTATATCGAATCTCCCATTCCTCTCAAAAATTTAATTTTAAAGCCGTTGCGCAGCAACTCACTGCCTTCCTGAAGACAAACAATGTATACAAAACGCTTCAGTCAGGTTTTAGACCCCATCATAGCACTGAGACTGCACTTGCGAAGGTGGTAAATTACCTTTTAATGGCGTCAGACAGAGGCTCTGCATCTGTCCTCGTGCTCCTAGACCTTAGTGCTGCTTTTGATACCATCGATCACCACATTCTTTTGGAGAGATTGGAAAACCCAAATTGGTCTACACAGACAAGTTCTGGCCTGGTTTAGATTTTATCTGTCGGAAAGATATCAGTTTGTCTCTGTAGATGGTTTGTCCTCTGACAAATCAACTGTACATTTCGGTGTTCCTCAAGGCTCCGTTTTAGGACCACTATTGTTTTCACTATATATTTTACCTCTTGGTGATGTCATTCGGAAACATAATGTTATTTTTCACTGCTATGCGGACGACAACACAGCTGTACATTTTGATGAAACATGGTGAAGCCACAAAATGGCCCTCCCTGGAAACCTGTGTTTCAGACATAAGGAAGTGGATGGCGGCAAATGTTCTACTTTTAAACTCGGACAAAACAGATGCTAGTTCTAGGTCCCAAGAAACAAAGAGATCTTCTGCTGAAAGTGACAATTAATCTTGATGGTTGTACAGTCGTCTCAAATAAAACTGTGAAGGACCTCGGCGTTACTCTGGACCCTGATCGCTCTTTTGACTAACATATCAAGGCTGTTTCAAGGACAGTTTTTTTCCATCTATGTAACATTGCAAAAATCAGAAACATTCTGTCCAAAAATGATGCTGAAAAATGTATCCATGCTTTTGTCACTTCTAGGTTAGACTACTGCAATGCTCTACTCTCCAGCTACCTGGATAAAGCCCTAATTAACTTCAGTTAGTGCTAAACACGGCTGCTAGAATCTTGACTAGAACCAAAACATTTGATCATATTACTCCAGTGCTAGCCTCTCTACACTGGCTTCCTGTTAAGGCTTGGGATGATTTCAAGGTTTTACTGCTAACCTACAAAGCATTACATGGGCTTGCTCCTACCCATCTTTCTGACTTGGTCCTGCCGTACATACCTACACGTGTGCTACGGTCACAAGACGCAGGCCTCCTTACTATCCCTAGAATTTCTAAGCAAACAGCTGGAGACAGGGCTTTCTCCTGTAGAGCTCAATTTTTATGGAATGGTCTGCCTATCCATGTGAGAGACGCAGACTCTGTCTCGACCTTTAAGTCTACATTGAAGACTCATCTCTTCAGTAGGTCCTATGATTGAGTGGAGTCTGGCCCAGAAGGTGAACGGAAAGGCACTGGAGCAACGAACCGCCCTTGCTGTCTCTGCCTGGCCGGTTCCCCTCTCTCCACTGGGATTCTCTGCCTCTAACCCTATTACTGGGGCTGAGTCACTGGCCTACTGGTGCTCTTCCATGCCGTCCCTGGGGGGGTCACTTGAGTGGGTTGAGTCACTGATGTGATCTTCCTGTCCGGGAGTGCCCGGACAGGAAGTAAGTTGGTGGTTGAAGATATCCCTCTAGTGGTTTGGGGGCTGTGCTTTGGCAAAGTGGGTGGGGTTATATCCTTCCTGTTTGGCCCCGTCCGGGGGTATCGTTGGATATTATTATTATTTGACCCTGCTGGTCATCTATGAACATTTGAACATCTTGGCCATGTTCTGTTATAATCTCCACCCGGCACAGCCAGAAGAGGACTGGCCACCCCTCAGAGCCTGGTTCCTCTAGGTTTCTTCCTAGGTTCTGGCCTTTCTAGGGAGTTTTTCCGAGCCACCGTGCTTCTACACCTGCATTGCTTGCTGTTTGGGGTTTTAGGCTGGGTTTCTGTATAGCACTTTGTGACATCAGCTGATGTAAGAAGGGCTTTATAAATACATTTGATTGATTGAGGGGAGAGAGGATATGTATGACTGTTTGTCCTCTGGCCTCTAGTGATGCAAGTTAGCAGAGCTAGAGATCTACTGTGAGTCATTCTCTGGAAATTGAGATGTCTTCACACACACACACAACCTAGGGTGTTAACCCTTCCAATTTTTATTTCATTCAATGTTTATAAAAAAATATGTATCTTAATTCAATAGAGAATTGCATTAAAAAAATTGAAATACTCAGCCAAACCCTATGTCTCCACTATATATGGTTGACAAGTTACAGACTATGTAGTCAGAGAATGTAGAATGATTAGAGTGAATAGAATGTCATTATGACCACGGTCGTTGCGCAATAGAACTCTGAGTTCCACCGTCAACTGACATACTAGCTAGAGGCTGTAGGTTCCTGTGTGACAACATGGGGTCTTTCTAAACGAAATCTGTGGAAAACTAAACTGGGTCTATATATTTATTACATTTACAAAGCTAACAGACTGAATATCCAAATCTACCCTCCCTGCAGACAATCTTTTCCAGTTTTCATGGTGTATTACTGAGTCTTTCTCTTTTGATTGGTCTAAACCGTGGAAAATGTTAACACCTCCCAATGCCGAAAAATGGAAGAGGTAGAACCACGAGCTGGGCAGTTTAAACTAGCAATGGTCACATCAAACTAACGCTCTTATTTAGATCAACACTGTCAAGTATAAGAATAGTAAAGTTATAATATTGTAGAGAACAATCTAATGATTTGTTTAATGTGATTCATAGTGACATAGGCTAAAGAAAACTAGGTTGAGACATTCATTTAGTAGCACCCTCTTGAATTGACCCGTACTTCACTACATTCTAGAGCAGTGAGTGAACAACTTACACAGGGACACAATTTTGCCTGTTCTATTCTATTTCCTGACTGTATGAGGGACAAACAGACAGGTAATGAGAGAGACAAACAGACAGGTAAAGACACCTACCCTGTCGTCTGTTCCTCAACCCCTCTCCTACCCTCTAGTCTGTTCCTCAACTCCTCTCATACTCTCTAGTCTGTTCCTCAACCCCTCTCCTACCCTCTAGTCTGTTCCTCAACTCCTCTCCTACCCTCTAGTCTGTTCCTCAACTCCTCTCCTACTCTCTAGTCTGTTCCTCAACCCCTCTCCTACCCTCTAGTCTGTTCCTCAACTCCTCTCCTACCCTCTAGTCTGTTCCTCAACTCCTCTCCTACCCTCTAGTCTGTTCCTCATCCCCTCTCCTACCCTCTAGTCTGTTCCTCAACCCCTCCAAACCATCCAGACCGTATGTACGCAATTTGGTACTTTTGACAATAGCTTCAACTCGCCCAAATCCTCTCAGATCTCCACATATGCAATGGGCCTAGGCTGTAGGGGTTGATTTAGGACCAGGCTATACAGTAACCATGACTTTCCTACTCACCCGTTGTGTGTAACCAGACACTGTCTGAGTCCCAGCTTCCTGAAGATGTCCACAGCTATCGCCATGGGGGTGTGGTCTGTCACAGTGAAGGGACTAAGGTCCAGGATACCTACAGAATAGAATATAATAAACATAATAAAATGACAACGTCATATATAACACACCATCTGAGTGTGTGTGTGTTCTTACCTCGTAGTTTGACGACAGTGGGTCCGGAGAAGGGCTGGGGGGGCACGTGTTCCAAGAAGAACACTAACGAGGCACTGACCACCCCCTCCTGTCGCCTACGGGCGTTGTCTAGTGGGGAAGGGGAGGGGAGGGAGGGAGGGAGACAACGTGGGAGGAGGAGTTATTCATAGTTGGACACAACTGTAATATACACTGAGTGGACAAAACATTAAGAACACCTGCTCTTTCCATAACAGACTGACCAGGTGAATCCTGGTGAAAGCTATGATCCCTTATTGATGTCACTTGTTCAATTCACTTCAATCAGCGTAGATGAAGGGGAGGAGATGGGGTAAAGGAGGATGTTTAAGCCTTGAGACAATTGAGACATGGATTGTGTTATGTGTGCCATTCAGAGGGTGACTGGGCAAGACAAAATATTGAAGTGCCTTTGAACAGGGTATGGTAGTAGACGCCAGGCGCACCGGTTTGAGTGTGTCAAGAACTGCAACGCTGCTGGGTATTTCACATTCAACAGTTTCCCGTATAAAGAATGGTCCACCACCCAAAGGACATCCAGCCAACATGACACAACTGTGGGAAGCATTGGAGTGAACATGGACCAGCATCCCTGTGGAACGCTTTCGACACCTTGTAGAGTCCATGGTCCGGCGAATTGAGGCTGTTCTCAGGGCACCATCGGGAGGGTGCAACTCAATACCAGGAAGGTGTTCTTAATGTTTTGTACACACACAGTGATATGAAAAACACACACTGACTTGTAATTTGTAATTGGCCTCACAGCCACACATACCTGAAGATCACACATTAACAGACACATGTTAGCAAATACAGGTCAGACACACAGTCTAATATTGACACACCTTATTGTCAACTATGTCCATTGGCAAACACACTATGCAAACAGAGAGACAGACAGACAAACACAGAGACAAGGAGACACAGATAGTCACATATAGACAGAGATACTCACCTAGAGATATGACCAGGTCCCTCCTCAGTACGAAGCCCACTAGTCTCTGAGACTCCTGTGACACCACTACGGGGAAGCCACTGTAGTCAGTGTCTGCTATCATCCCTTCTATCTCCCCTACACTCATACCCTCCTGAGTGAGCACGACCAGGAGAGGGTCCGACGGCCTAGGGCGCATCACGTCCTGAGCCAGGGTCTGAGAGGAGATGGGATCAAAGGAACCTCAAAGCTCTATATAGGCTAAATGAAAGACAATAAAAATGCTACTTTTACAACATGAAGCAATCTTACTTTGTTAGAATGAGAATTAGCAGCAAGAATCTGTCTGTTATTCATGCTCCCTGACAAAAATAAATACATCTAAAGACTTACCTTGTGTCCATACTCCTCTTTGGTCTCCAGGAAGGGGTAACCGTTGAGTCTGATGTGGGCTTCATAGATCCCCTCACGCCCCAACGCGTCCGCTACCCACTTAGAGGTCATGATCGCAGCCATCAGAGGAACGATATACTCCAGACCACCCGTCAGCTCAAACATGATGACCACCAGCGATATGGTCATACGGGTGACACCACCTGGAGGGAGGGAGACGGTATTCGTCAAAGAGGGGGAGGGAGAGAGACGGTATTCGTCAAAGAGGGGGAGGGAGAGAGGGATGGGACAGTATCTTGGGGAACAAGTTAGTGAAGACACTTCTGACTACTACATACTAAAAAGGAACACTATAGAAGTGTGATTTGAACCACTAAGATAAGTATTCTAGTGACCTCCTCACCCATACATGCAGCCGACCCCACCGTAGTATTCTAGTGACCTTCTCACCCAGACATGCAGCCGACCCCACCGTAGTATTCTAGTGACCTCCTCACCCAGACATGCAGCCGCCCCCACCGTAGTATTCTAGTGACCTCCTCACCCAGACATGCAGCCGCCCCCACCGTAGTATTCTAGTGACCTCCTCACCCAGACATGCAGCTGACCCCACCGTAGTATTCTAGTGACCTCCTCACCCAGACATGCAGCCGCCCCCACCGTAGTATTCTAGTGACCTCCTCACCCAGACATGCAGCCGCCCCCACCATAGTATTCTAGTGACCTCCTCACCCAGACATGCAGCCGCCCCCACCGTAGTATTCTAGTGACCTCCTCACCCAGACATGCAGCCGCCCCCACCGTAGTATTCTAGTGACCTCCTCACCCAGACATGCAGCCGCCCCCACCGTAGTATTCTAGTGACCTCCTCACCCAGACATGCAGCCGACCCCACCGTAGTATTCTAGTGACCTCCTCACCCAGACATGCAGCCGCCCCCACCGTAGTATTCTAGTGACCTCCTCACCCAGACATGCAGCCGCCCCCACCATAGCGTAGAGCCCTGGTGTGATACAGTCCGCCCCTGACGAGCACCAGCCCTTGACGATGAGCCAATCATGATGGTTTAACGCCATCTGTTCCATGGCAACTCCCAGTAGTCTGCCTGCTATCGCCCCTACAGCCATACTGGGGATGAAGAGACCAGAAGGGACCTGGAGAGATGGAGGGAGTGGATGAGCATGGAACCAATTGTCAAATAATGATTGTCCTTCTTGCTGTTACTAGTGTCCTAGCCAGGGGGTGTACTTGTACAACAAGATGCCTCACTACAGAAACAGGAGGTAGGCTCCTACCCTATGGGCCGTTCTGGCTTGGACAAGGTGACCAGAGAATATATCACACATTTTAGATACAAAAAACTAGATTTAAAAAAAAATCATCATCACACAACCTCCTATTCCATACCTACCTTCATGCCGAAGGTAACCACGGTGACCAGCATCTTGAATAAGAGGGCCAGTGCCAGTTGCCATAGTGCTGTGTACACACCTGGTCCAGCTGGCCTATCAGGGAGTGTGTTACTGAACGCCCTATCAGCGAGGTTGGCACTAAACACACCAGAGTCAGACCTGAAGGAATTAAATTATAAGTAAATATTAGTTGAAAACCTTTAAACACACACACACACACACACACACACACACACACACACACACACTCCATCACCCAGTTAGTACCTGTTCTCAGAGCTGTTGTAGTCACACAGCTGTGAGGAATCCAGTAGAGAACAGTCATTAAACAGTTCTGAGATCAGTTCTGACCCACTCATCCTGGTATAACTGTTAGGGAAGGAGAGGAGGGCTGTGATTCCAGTTACCACCAAGACCTCTAGCACCGGGTAGTGGCCCAGACGAGAGGTCTTACCTGGGGAGAGGAGGAAGTCAATCAGTTAGTTCATCACTTCATTACTGTGTTAATCAATTAATAAACCATTCAATCAGTTAGTCAATCAAAACTGGAACAGGAGAGAAACCGAGAGGGTCATTCATTAGAAGTGGTCTCCCTCTCCTCCCTAGCTCTCCCTCCTCATCCCTCCCTCCTACTCACGTCGTCTGCACCAGGCGATATTAGCCCTGATGAAGAGCGCCCCCCAGAGGCCACCGAAGATGCCCAGCAGGATGAACGGGACCAGCTCCACCATGTGCCAGGGGGTATGGAACTCTACGTAGAACAAGACCAGTCGGCTGTTACCGAACGGGTTGATGGAGCGGAGCGTGAAGGCTGCCACCAACGCAGCGAAGAACGACCTCCACAGAGTCTTCAGAGGGAAGTAGTAGCTCACCTGTACAGAGGGAGAAGAGAGAAGGTCTGGAAGTCTCCTCCACCGGTCAAAAGGACTAGTTTGATATACACACCGTAGTAAGCCTTTGTTCAAGTCTCCTACATACAATTGTATAGCTCAACAATAACATTGGTGAAGAAAAGGTAACATTGGTGAAATCTCCGGGCTTATACTGGATTGTTTTACTTTCATAATTCAGGTTAAGAGTTGGCCATGAGTTCCCTTACCTCCTCTAGACTGAACAGCACTCCTCCTATAGGAGCTCCAAAGGCCACAGACACGCCTACTGCTGCAGCTGCAGACAACACCTAGGACAGAAGGGTAGATCACTATACGCTAACACAAATGAATCGGATGAAGGAAACGGAGACAATAAGAGGAGGCCTCTGCACAGTATTGAGATGCAACCATGATTCTAACAAAATGGACAACGAAGTATCCATTTCATCTCTATCGACATGATTCAAACAACGTCAGTCCTCTCTTCTCGCACCTCTCGTCGTTTTGCTTCGTTCTGTCGGTACTTGGTGAACAGATGACAGAGGATGTTAGCACAGCAACAGGCAACATGGACCAGGGGTCCTTCCTTGCCAAGACTGAGACCTGTAGAGGCAGAAAGACGAGTCAGTGTTGATAGAGGCAGAAAGACGGAGAGAGATAGTTGCCATTAAAAAGGACAACCAGTGCAGCACAAACATTGTAAATACAACCTATATTTATCAGCTTTTTTTATTTTCCCTTTCATACTTCAACTATTTGTACATTGTTAGAACACTGTACACTTCTGTGCGTGTAATGTTTACTGTTCAGAGAGAAAGCGAGCGAGCGAAAGCGGGAAAGTGATCGAGAGAACGCGAGCGAGCACTTGAGAGAAAGAGAGTGTGAGAGCAGTACCAGAAGAGACAGCCAGGACCAGGGTAATTGTCTTGATGATTAGGGTCCATTTCCCCAGGTAGCCTCTAATGATGAACCCAGAGAGGATGGTCTTTATCTGGGGAGACACGGGAGGGGGAGAGGGGGTTAGGGTCTGGAGGTTATGGAGAAAACCAAGTGAGGCTTCTGTAGAAGCAAGGACATTTAGTTCAAGTTCATTAGGGCACGCCGTAGCAGAGAAAATACATCTCCCTTGAATGTGGGACCTTTGACAAACGGTCACACTGCTGTTACCTCAGTTTGAGATGTCAGTCAACTCCCAATGGGACTGTCTCTTTCTCCTACAGGATCTGTGTCCCACATGGCACCCTATTCATTATATAGTGTCCTACATGTGACCGGATAAATAGGGAACTACGTAGGGAATGGGGTGCCATTTGAGACATAAAAAAAAAAGTAAACTTTATTTAACTAGGCAAGTCAGTTAAGAACAAATTCTTATTTACTATGACGGCCTCCACCGGCCAAACCCGGACGACGCTGGGCTAATTGTGCGCCGCCTTATGGGACTCCCAATCCTGGCTAGTTGTGATACAGCCTGGATTCCTTGTACATCTCCCCATTACAAATCATGAAGGGATTCATTGTTTTGCCTTGGTGACATTTGCCCCAATATCTCTTCACATGAGGGAAATCAAAACGCAGTCTCTTTTCTCTTTTTTTGGTCACGTTGTGTGTGTGTTTGCTGTATATGAGTGTGTGTATGTGTGTGTGAGTATGCTCTGAAGCCAAGAAAACAAGGAACAGATCTGATTCCATGCGTTAGCCAAACATATTATTGGACAGTGTGTCTGCCAGCGTCATGATGCTAGTGTGTGTCAGTAGTTGTGGCTACAACTGAAAGTGTTTTAGCCCAATTTCCGAAGGACAAGAGGTCAGTGACAACCCCAATAACACAGATATGGTCTTCACTCCAAAACAAACTATATAATTGTCCTAGTGGACTTTTATAGAGGATAGGGTGCCAATTTTATAGAGGATAGGGTGCCAATTGGGACTGTTTTCTCAGAAACAGCTTTAAACACCTGGTAGTGATTACAATTAGAAAATTGTACAACACAAAAAAGGGGAGTTTCTGAAATTCAACGCAAAATGCTCAAATGACGTTGATACGTCAGAGTACGTTTTCAAATATAAATATCCCTTTTTGGTGGAGTATTAGTCACTTCAAAACGTATGTTACGTATATCATTGTACTTTAAGTGATGTATTTTTCTGAAAAAACAAGTCTCATCAATCTGGATTTTTTTTTATGCTAGTAAAACTGGGTCTGGGTTTCTAAGGGTTCAATAGAATTGGATGCACTTCGATGAGACTGTCACTCTTAGCCTTTTTCAAACTAATATTTTTTCAGACAAAAGCTTTAGTCTTTTGTAACACTTTGGTCATATCTGAGAGTGTCTGTCTGAACTGTGTTAGTTAGCCCACTGAGCTAAAGGCTGAAAGTGTGTTCACCTCTGGTATTCCTGATCCACAGGCGTAAGGTGCGAAGGCCCGGACCAGAATGACAGCCAGGAAGGAGAACAGTAGAGCACACAACATGAACATCAGGTAGTTGACTATGTACGCTGCCGCCCCCTACAGGACACACAGAGGAAAGACAGGGTTGAACAGTACTGTAATCTGGTCACGTGAGTAGACACCAGGTAATGTGTCTCATCAACCACCAGAGGGAGCTCACACGCTTCTGAAAATTCACTAAGCCATTGTGAACGGCATAACAAAAAGAGTAGAAACCCAAACTGGGAAGTAATTGCTATTTTTCAATGATCGACAAATGCTCACACACACACACACCCCCGCCCTCTTCCCCCTCCTCACCTCTGAGCTACCACCCAGTAGTTCAGCCCAGCTCTGCCACTGTGGACACTTGTCTCTCTCTTGAAAGGTGGTTTGGTTAGAACCCCAGCAGCAGTGTTCATGGTTGAACCAGAAGCCAGACAGACACACGCCTTCCTTCAGGTCTGTTAACCAGTGGGCCGAGATGTCTATACAGCCTGCTAGAGCACCTGGAGAGAGGAGAGAGAGGAGAGCGAGAGGAGAGAGAGGAGAGCGAGAGGAGAGAGAGGAGAGCGAGAGGAGAGAGAGGAGAGCGAGAGGAGAGCGAGGAGAGCGAGGAGAGCGAGAGGAGAGGAGAGCGAAAGGAGGAGAGAGAGAGATTAGAGAAAAAGAGAGAGATGAAAGAGGGGATAGAGTTTGAGAAAGAGAGAGGAGCAAGAGGAATATTCTACTGTATAGGAAGATGAGTCACACACACCTGACATGAGTCCTATGAGCAGCATGAGGAGCCAGCCAGAGAAGGCATCGCTGATACTGTGGAGCAGGGCCCAGGTAGACTGCTCACTCTTACTGGTGATCTGGAGAAGAGAGAGAGGGAGGGAGTCCATTTTCATTTTTCTCTTATGCAAAGGCCTTGTAGATAGGTAAGCTACTGTTACTGTGTAGTGACCATGACGCGGGCTGGCCTTCCTTAGCTCTTAGGAGACAAAGTCATGGTACATTTCCATTTGGAAATGACATACTGAGACAGCTCCCATTTGACCAACATTGTCCAGTGGACAAATGACAACTAGCTGTGTGTTTTGTTGACTGTGTCTAAGGCCCATGCTGAGCTGGAAGGAGCTACAGAAGGACATTCAAACTACAGGCGCTTGTCTCTTCGGATGAGTTTATAGCCAGGGTTAAAGAGGGTAGAGAGGGTTTATAGAGGGTTAAAGAGGGTAGAGAGGGTTTATAGAGGGTAGAGGGTTTATAGAGGGTTAAAGAGGGTAGAGAGGGTTTATAGAGGGTTAAAGAGGGTAGAGAGGGTTTATAGAGGGTAGAGCGGGTTTATAGAGGGTAGAGGGTTAAAGAGGGTAGAGAGGGTTTATAGAGGGTAGAGAGGGATTATAGAGGGTAGAGAGGGATTATAGAGGGTTAAAGAGGGTAGAGAGGGTTTATAGAGGGTTAAAGAGGGCAGAGGGTTTATAGGAGGTAGAGAGGGTTTATAGAGGGTAGAGAGGGTTTATAGAGGGTAGAGAGGGTTTATAGAGGGTAGAGAGGGTTTATAGAGGGTTAGAGGGTAGAGAGGGTTTATAGAAGGTTAAAGAGGGTAGAGAGGGTTTATAGGGGGGTAGAGAGGGTTTATAGAGGGTAGAGAGGGTTTATAGAGGGTAGAGAGGGTTTATAGAGGGTAGAGAGGGTTTATAGAGGGTAGAGAGGGTTTATAGAGGGTTAAAGAGGGTAGAGAGGGTAGAGAGGGTTTATAGAGGGTTAAAGAGGGTAGAGAGGGTTTATAGAGGGTAGAGAGGGTTTATAGAGGGTAGAGAGGGTTTATAGAGGGTTAAAGAGGGTAGAGAGGGTAGAGAGGGTTTATAGAGGGTTAAAGAGGGTAGAGAGGGTTTATAGAGGGTAGAGAGGGTTTATAGAGGGTAGAGAGGGTTTATAGAGGGTTAAAGAGGGTAGAGAGGGTAGAGAGGGTTTATAGAGGGTAGAGAGGGTTTATAGAGGGTTAAAGAGGGTAGAGAGGGTTTATAGAGGGTAGAGAGGGTTTATAGAGGGTAGAGAGGGTTTATAGAGGGTTAAAGAGGGTAGAGAGGGTTAAAGAGGGTAGAGAGGGTTTATAGAGGGTAGAGAGGGTTTATAGAGGGTAGAGAGGGTTTATAGAGGGTAGAGAGGGATTATAGAGGGTTAAAGAGGGTAGAGAGGGTTTATAGAGGGTTAAAGAGGGCAGAGGGTTTATAGGAGGTAGAGAGGGTTTATAGAGGGTAGAGAGGGTTTATAGAGGGTTTATAGAGGGTAGAGAGGGTTTATAGAGGGTAGAGAGGGTTTATAGAGGGTTAGAGGGTAGAGAGGGTTTATAGAAGGTTAAAGAGGGTAGAGAGGGTTTATAGGGGGGTAGAGAGGGTTAAAGAGGGCAGAGAGGGTTTATAGAGGGTAGAGAGGGTTTATAGAGGGTAGAGGGTTTATAGAGGGTAGAGGGTTTATAGAGGGTAGAGAGGGTTTATAGAGGGTAGAGAGGGTTTATAGAGGGTTAAAGAGGGTAGAGAGGGTTTATAGAGGGTAGAGAGGGTTTATAGAGGGTTAAAGAGGGTAGAGAGGGTTTATAGAGGGTAGAGAGGGTTTATAGAGGGTAGAGAGGGTTTATAGAGGGTTAAAGAGGGTAGAGAGGGTTTATAGAGGGTTTATAGAGGGTTTATAGAGGGTAGAGAGGGTTTATAGAGGGTAGAGAGGGTTTATAGAGGGTTAAAGAGGGTAGAGAGTGCGATGGTCAATGTTTTCACCTAGATGCACCACACTGTTCCAAAGCATCTTGCTCAATGAAATGGATGTTTTTAAAACTGTTTTATGTTGTAAATGTGTCGTACTTTGTGTGCTGCTATATTGGCCAGGTATCTATTGTAAAATAGATTTTAAATCTCAGTGAGACTAACCTGGTAAAATGTAATTTAAATAAAAAAAAATAAAGGTCTCTTCCTCAATTCATTGTCTCTCCTCGCCTCCTTCCCAAAACTCATTAGAGAAGGTCAGAGGGGAGGGGCCGTGGACATCCTTCTCCAATGAGTTTTGGGAAGATGGCTGTGAGGAACCAAGGAAAGATGGAGAAAGCCGAGACCATAAACCCACCTCTCTGTGGCGGTCGCGGTCCTTGCTCTTCTCTCTGACCCAGTCGATGGTATTGAAGTCTTCGTAGGTCCCTACCCCCGGTACCGGCTCGTCTAGTAGGTCCATCAGCTTACCGTTACCGGAACTACCAGCCCCGTTACCGGTCATACCATTCGAGTAACCGGTATTACCGTAGCCATCATAGCCTTGGGAGGGAGGGAGAGAGGGAGAGGGATTTGTTAACACACGCACACACCATTGTTACAAACTAAATAAAATGTGAAAGAACATTAGTAGAAAATAACGTGAATTGTAGACTCATATCGATAACGCCTTTGAAAACAATACAACATACATTATTAAAATAACATTTTCTGTGTGGACTGACCTTAGACACATTTCCCAAGACACAAAAACTCTACAAACCCACAGACAGGCAGAGGATGTGTGCAAAACGGCACTCTTTTCCCTACGGGACAATCTCAACTCCTCGGTCTGTCTTTTCTTCTCTCGCCTCCTCAAAACCCATTGGATGAGAAAGCCAGAGGTCTCTCCCGTCTGACCTTCTCCTCCAATGGGTTTTGAGAAGGAGGCGAGGAGATTCTCTTTTAACCACAGCCCTTTGAGGGATAGAGTGCCATTTCAAACAGAGTTAGTGCCCGCGACAATAACCACATCAACAACTCTAATCAACATCTCTCTAACGACAACAGGAAGTGACACAGGAAGCAGCCCGATCTCAGCTTTTTGTGCGAAACACAATACGGTCCCTGGTGAAGACTGGGGTTATTCCACTGAAAACAACACAGCAACCATCATCGACAGTCAACAGAGTGGAAGTCATAAGGTGTTTCCCAAATGGCACCCTATTCCCTTCATAGGAATAGGGTGCCATTTGGGAAATGGGAAGGTAGTCTAGTGGTTAGAGCGTTGGACTAGTAACCGAAAGGTTGCAAGTTCAATTCCCCGAGCTGGCAAGGTACAAATGTGTCATTCTGCCCCTACCCGCTGTTCCTAGGCCGCCATTGAAAATTAGAATTTGTTCTTAACTGATTTGCCTAGTTAAATAAAGGTAAAATATAGTTCACTACTTTTGACCAGGGCCCATAGAGCTCTGGTCAAAACTGGTGCACTTCAGAAAGTACACTATGACTTTAACACATGTTGTTGTGTTACAGGCTGAGTTTAGAATGGATTCAATGGCCTTCACACAATACCCCATAACGTCAAAGGGGAATTGTTTTTGTTTTTTTTGACATTTTTACAAATGAATACAAAATGTACAGCTGGAATGTGTCAATATGTATTCAACCCCTTTGTTATGACAAGCATTAATAAGTTCAGGAGTAACAATGTGCTTAACCAGTCACATAGTAAGTTGCATGGACTGCCTTGGGTTGTAATAATAGTGGTTAACATGACTACCTCATCTCTGTACCCCACATATACAATTATCTATAAGGTCCCTCAGTTGAGCAGTGAATTTCAAACAGAGATTTAACCAAAAGACCAGAGCAGTTTTCCAATGCCTCGCAAAGAAGGGCACCTATTGGTAGAAGGGTAAAAATAAAACAAAGCAGACATTGAATATCCCTTTGAGCATGGTGAAGTTATTAATTACACTTTGGATGGTGTATCAATACACCCAGTCACCACAAAGATACAGGCGTCCTTCCTAACTCAGTGGCCGGAGAGGACGGAAACTCCTCAGCCAATGGTGACTTTAAAACAGCAACAGAGTTTAATGACTGTGATAGGAGAAAACTGAGAATGGATCAACAACATTGTAGTTACTCCACAATACTAAACCTAAATGACAGAATGAAAAGAAGGAAGCCTGTGCAGAAAGAAATATCCAAAACATGCATCCTGTTTTGAAATAAGTCACTAAAGTAAGACATTTTGCAAATTAATTAACTTTATGTCCTGAATACAAAACGTTATGTTTGGGGCAAATCCAACAACACATCCCTGAGTACCACTCTTCATATTTTCAAGCATGGTGGTGGCTGCATCATGTAATGGGTATGCTTGTCATCGGCAAGGACTAGGGATTTTTTAGGATAAGAATAAACAGAATAGAGCTAAACACAGGCAAAATCCTAGAGGAAAACCTGGTTCAGTCTGCTTTCTAACAGACACTAGGAGACAAATTAACTTTTCAGCAGGACAAAAACCTAAAACACAAGGCCAAATATACACTGGAGTTGCTTACCAAGACAACATCGAATGTTCCTGAGTGGCCTAGTTACAGTTGACTTAAATCTGCAGGAAAATCTATATCAAGACTTGAAAATGGCTGTGTAGCCATGACCAACAACCAAATTGACAGAAATTATGATTTATTTTTAAGAATAATTTTGTACAATATTGTACAATCCAGGTGTGCAAAGCTCTTAGAGACTTACCCTGAAAGATTCACAGCTGTAATCGCTGTCAAGGTGATCCTAACATGTAGTGAACACTTATGTAAATGCCTTTCATTTTCAGTAAATTTGCTAAATGTTTTCACTTTGTTATCATGGATTAAGTCAAAGGGTATGAGAATAGTTTCTGAAGGCACTCTGTATTCAAATGTTTATTTTACGGTCTATTTTGTATTGTCTACATACTTCCTGTCTAGGAATCTAAACAAAACGTTATTGAAAGTTCTCAGGCCATGGACTGAACCTAAACCTATAGTGGAAAGACAGGGCAGTATTACGTTCAACAGTGCATTCGGAAAGTATTCAGACCCCTTGACTTTTTCCACATTCTGTTACGTTACAGCCTTATTCTAAAATATCCCATAATGACAAAGCAAAAACCGGTTTGTAGACATTTTTGCTAATTTATTACATTTAACTGAAATATTACATTTACATAAGTATTCAGACCCTTTACTCACTACTTTTCTAAAGCACCTTTGGCAGCGATTACAGCCTCAAGTCTTCTTGGCACACCTGTATTTGGGGAGTTTCTCACAGTCTTCCCTGGAGGGAAATGTTTATTATTTTTTATAAATTTGCAAACATTTCTAAAAACCTGTCTTCGCTTTGTCATTATGGGTATTGTGATGTCATTATGGGGTATTGTGATGTCATTATGGGGTATTGTAATGTCATTATGGGGTATTGTAATGTCATTATGGGGTATTGTAATGTCATTATGGGGTATTGTAATGTCATTATGGGGTATTGTGTGTAGATTGATTAAATACATGAGGCTGTAACAAAAATGTGGAAAAAGTCAAGGGGTCTGAATACTTTCTGAAGGCACTGTAAAAAGCAAAGGGCTCAACACTATCTATATGTATTATCTTCAGGAACATACCTAATCTAGAACCTGATTCGACTGTAATAAAGATTAACAAAACGTGTCATATCTATGATCAGATCACGCCTCACAATGTGACTGAAGGCAGGCTGCAGCTAACCAAGTGGAGCTGGAAACAGCCAGTGCTGTAAAAGTACACACCGCAGACAGTTCTCAGGTGATGACAGGACACGTCTGGCTGGTTTCTGAAGGGAAGAGAAAGGAGGTCTGTCTGCCTGCCTGGTTGGCATCTTAAGAGTTTGACATTTTGTCAGCGCTCGCAAATGTGACCTGCTAAATAGTTTCATTTGTAAAATTTCAAGTACATGTGCTTGATCATTAGTAAACAAATATAAACCTTGAATGGAGTACTCAAGTTTTACTCTAAAATAGTTATAAACACAGAGGACAACCCGGCACTGACATACAGCACAGCAGGGCCAGTTTTACAGTAGGTTAGCTGAAGGAAGAGACGTACCTACAGCACAGCAGGGCCAGTTTTACAGTAGGTTAGCTGAAGGAAGAGACGTACCTACAGCACAGCAGGGCCAGCTTTACTGTAGGTTAGTTGAAGGAAGAGACGTACCTACAGTACAGCAGGGCCAGCTTTACAGTAGGTTAGCTGAAGGAAGAGACTACCTACAGCACCTGGCATCAAACTTGCATGCATGCACAAACACACCAGATGTAGGGCAGGCTACACAGTGGAAGACCCCGGCATCGCATCAGGATGAAAACAGCCTCATCTCCAACCCACAGTTTTAAAATAGCTTATCTGAACCCCAAAATCTAGGTTATAGGAAAGCCACAGCACAGGACCACAGATGAGCGCACACACACACACACGACCCTTAAAAAAAATCATTTTTTGTTAATGATTCTAACTTGAAGTGAAACTCGATAGGCCTGTTTCCCCGGCACAGACTGAGCCTCAATAGATTCTCCATTTAAAGTACTTTTTTTAAATGTGTGACGGGGAAACAGCCCCAATGAGTTGAGTGATAGAGCTCAGAGATCTCCTCTGTAACGTTAGCTCAGTGTGCTGAATCAGCTGACAGAGGAGAAGTTTAAAATAAACAATTCATCTTACTGCAACAACCTAAAAAACCCAGCGTAGCAGTGACTCACATGGACTCTGGACCTCCTCCTCCAACGCACGCACGCACGCGAGGGTGGATAATGGACTGTAAAATGTACCACTACTGATAAGACATAATAAAATACAATTACGCAGTTTTGTAATGAGGTCAAATACTATTGGAAACAACTATTTCAGGCAATTATCATTCTATAACCTGCTGACCACACAGCCAGCGGCGCGTGCGCTGCAAAATAAATGTACACATACATGTTGTTCAATCATTGCACCCACACTGCTCGCGAGTGTCTGCGTGGCCAGGCGCTAAAATAAAACTTGATTCTATTTTTGGACGCTTGACGCGCTGCAAGGCCCGCCTCTCCCATCTCCTCATTGGTTTCTAGGAGTATATACCCACGTGGGTGATTGAAAGATGAACTGAGGTCCACAGTCTAGTTGGTGGTGGTAATGCACCTTAAAGTTGGTTGCCAACCACCATATAGACTCCAAAGTAGAAGAAGCCTGGAGGAGGAGAGATGACGAGAAAACAAGCTCAGTTTACCCTTTAATCTGTGGATTAATGGTCGGAGTAGAGGACCTTGTGCATTTCAGGTAAAATAACAATCCAATGTTTATATCCCAGGACAAATTTGTAAGCAACAGCAAACTAAATTGCCATAAATGTTTAATGTGTTTTGACCTGTACCCAAATGAATAGAGTTCGTTCAGAGTTCATTTTGATATTTCAACCTGTGTGTCCTGATCGCATCTGGTGTGGGTGGACAAAAATCAACATGCGCGCGATGGATCGCGAGCAGTATGTAAGACAGTAAGATCTGATTTAGTTAGAAAAGGATCATTTTACACTCTCTCACAAACAGGATCAAGTCTCAACTGACACTGTATCCCCTTTTAATAACAATGCACTATGTAGTGGGCCTGGTCAAAAGTGGAGCCATTAGGTTCTGGTCAAATGTAGGGCACAAAATATGAAGTCGGGTGCCATTTGAGACACTTCCCAAGTCATGCGTACTGTAATTCTGATTTGTCCACTTTAAGAAAACATGTGACTGAAGAATAAACTGCCATTTCTATGAGCTCCATTCAGGTAGAGCCGAGGGACATAGCCGAGGGACATAGCCGAGGGACATAGCCGAGGGACATAGCCGAGAAAAGAAAAGAAGAGAAGTAGCGTCTAAAGTTCACTGTTAAACTCGACCAACCTAGACGCCAAAGCTAGGGGCCTAAACAAGCAGAAACTCTCACTGTCGTCTGTGTTTATTTTCAGCAAACTTAAAAACTCTTCCACCAAGGCACCTGCAAGTTCCCAGATATTTCTAGGGGGGAGTGGCCCTAGCCCTCACCCTCCGATCCAACAGGTCCCAGACGTACTCAATGGGATTGAGATCCGGGCTCGTCGCTGGCCAAGGCAGAACACTGACATTCCTGTCTTGCAGGAAATCACGCACAGAATGAGCAGTATAGCATTGTCATGCTGAGGGTCATGTCAGGATGAGCCTGCAGGAAGGGTACCACATGAGGGAGGAGGATGTCTTCTCTGTTATGCACAGCGTTGAGATTGCCTGCAATGACAACAAGCTCAGTCCGATGATGCTGTGACACACCGCCCCAGACCATGACGGACCCTCCAGCTCCAAATTGATCCTGCTCCAGAGTACAGGCCTCAGTGTAACGCTCATTCCTTTGACGATAAACGTGAATCCGACCATCACCCCTGGTGAGACACAACTGCAACTCGTCAGTGAAGAGCACTTTTTGCCAGTCCTGTCTGGTCCAACTTCACAGATATTCATTGTAAAGGGTTTCCCATGCTTGTTCAATGAACCATAAACAATTAATGAACATGCACCTGTGGAACGGTCGTTAAGACACTAACAGCTTACAGACGGTAGGCAATTAAGGTCACAGTTATGAAAACTTAGGACAGACATCACCGGCAACAACTTGGCCTACGGGCAAATCCACTGTCGCTGGGTTTGCCCATAGGCGACGTTGTTGCCGGTGATGTCTGGTGAGGACCTGCCTTACAACAGGCCTACAAGCCCTCAGTCCAGCCTCTCTCAGCCTATTGTGGACAGTCTGAGCACTGATGGAGGTGGTGTAACTCGGGCAGTTGTTGTTGCCATCCTGTACCTGTCCTGCAGGTGTGATGTTCAGATGTACAGATCCTGTGCAGGTGTTGTTACACGTGGTCTGCCACTGTGAGGATGATCAGCTGTCCGTCCTGTCGCCCTGTAGCGCTGTTTTAGGCGTCTCACAGTACGGACATTGTAATTTATTGCCCAGGAAACATCTGCAGTCCTCATGCCTCCTTGCAGAATGCCTAAGGCACGTTGACGCAGATGAGCAGGGACCCTGGGCATCTTTCTTTTGGTGTTTTTCAGAGTCAATAGAAAGGCGTCTTTAGTGTCCTAAGTTTTTATAACTGTGACCTTAATTGCCTACCGTCTGTAAGCTGTTAGTGTCTTAACGACCGTTCCACAGGTGCATGTTCAGTACTTGTTTATGGTTCATTGAACAAACATGGGAAAGATCTGTGAAGTTATTTGGATATTTACAAATGATCTCTGAAAGACAGGGTCCTTAATCTTACCCTCTTCCATCAAAAGGTTCTCATATGGTTTCTGTCCCCAGTACTCCCAATCCATCTCACTGGGAATCCACCAGCCACACTCTGGCTAATACTAACAGAGAGAAACTTCCCTACTCTGGAAAACTTATTCCTAGCAATTTACTCATAGTATAGGAAGTGTGTTGGGGATAGGGGATGGGGAACCAGCCTGTGATAGGTTGAGGGGCTCTGGAACCAGCCTGGGATAGGTTGAGGGGCTTGGGAAACAGTTTCTAGATTCTAATAGATTATGGCTGGGGTTTTGCGTAATGGCTGCTATGTGACCCAATGAGCTGTGACACTAGTGAGACGTGGGGGAAGCTCTTGTGGTTGCCTGGCTCAGTTTCATTTTGATTATTGGTAGACTAACCTTGCTTTCTAGACCCTTTTACAGTCAGTGTTCACAGATCTATAATGAAGAAATATGGTGATGACTACATTGCCCTGATGTAACAGCCTATAGCCCTATTGCTAACCATTCAAGGGATACTAGGGACCAGGAGAAGGGGTTAGGGACTGAAATGGAACGAGGCCAATGTGTGAGTCAGGATCCCAGAGAAACAGAAGGGGGGGGGTAGGTTCCAGTCAGAGATGTCGTAAGAGGGGAGACATGCTGTACTGAGGAAGGAAGGAGGGTGATTTGTACAGGCTTAGATGAAGGAGAAGGCCACAATCTCTCAGTTCAAAATGCTGCTTTGGCAATACAAATATGTACTTATATCATGCCAATAATAAAGCATGTTGAATTGAGCTTAATAGAGAAAAGAAGTACTGCATTAAACTCCCCCTCTATCGGTCTGCTTCTGTCTCCCTCCCAGTCTCGCTCCAACCTTCCCCCTCGCCTGACCCTGTGGAAATCAACATTTAGTCTTGGTCTTATAGCGTGATCTGGTGTAATCATTGACTGACAATTACCACGGTAACAGACGTGTGATAGGGGAGCTGTCGCTAGGCTACGTTGATGAACATTTATTCCAAAGGAGTATGAAGTTTAAAGAGCAATTTAAATTGGTGATTTACATCTCAGAGAGCAAGGATCATTATTATACTGTGGAAACACTAAGGATGGAAGGAAATAAATGATTAATGTGAGGACAGAACCGAATACTACATAGTGGAGAAGCGTCTCTGTGAATGAGTGGGGTGAACGGGTTAGAGTCTGACCACAGACCAGACACCTGGGTACGTATCCACAAAGCCTCAGAGTAGGAGTGCTGATCTGGGATCAGTTACCCCGTAGCCTCTGTGGGTTCCACAACAACCGGATGTTGCAGTTTTCAGGGGGAAATGGGCGACAGCCTGTGACGTGACTTCCACTTTTGGAAGGTAACAAGGCCACACTCAATCGTAACTCCTCGTCCACATTTACTGGATTTGTTGAACAGTGCAGAAGAGAACTTCCCACTAGTTTCTTCTCATTAATACCAGGGGTGTGTTCAGTTCACTTTAATGTTTTCTACGTTACGGAATGGTTTGTACTGAACGACACGTTTTCCCCCCCAAAAAAGTTACTGTACGTTCTTGAACAGACTGAGGAACATTTGCTCCTGTTTGGTGGGTGTGTCGAGATGTGGCTCGTATTTATGGGGCAGTGGTCATTCAGACACCATTCCCCAACCTCACCACCTTTTTTTAAAACTGGTCGTTCAGTACAGCACCGCTTCCTTTCAATTGAATGTTCCAGAAAGTAAAAACGTACTGAACACAGCCCAGAATGTGGGGGACCTAGTTTCAGTAGTTCATTTTACACCTGCTATGTTAGGTTTGGTCCCCCCCTGTCCACTGATCCTAAGCATTTCACTACACTCGCAATAACATCTGCTAACCATGTGTATGTGACCAAGAAACGTTGATCAGCCCTACTCTGAGTGAGATGCTTTATGGATATGAGCCCTGGCCTGACCACAGAAAGCCACGTTTCAAATAAGGCTTAATAGGGGCTGTGACATCATCACAGAATCACCAGTATCCAGGCAGCGTTAGGCTGCTGTCAGAGGAGAGGAGTTAGATTACCTCATGACTTGAAAGAAGAGTCCTGCAGCTGTGCTGCAAGAGGGTGATAGCTTATCAAAGTAGTCTCTGTAGCCAACTGTCATGTCTTGAATCAACCCCACTCACGAAGACTACAAAATCCAAACAGTTGTAACTCACAAACAGGCACAGCAATGATTCCCCAGTTATTATTTCACCGCGTCTAGTTCTCTCCCCCAGATAGTGTAGGCGCGTACCTGAGCCGTATTCGGGGTCTAGAGGTGGCACGTCCTCGGTGTTGGAGAAATCGAGCGTGGCTCCAGCAATATCGACCAACTCATCATCGCTAGCCGGGTTGTGAAGGCTTTCATAGGTCTCGTTGCAATACTCAGCGTTGTCCATTCTAGCGCCTATAAAATGGAGTAAAGACATTTTTTTTTCTCCGGATTATACGTTTCTGTCAATTAACAACATCTTCATAATTATTAACTTAAAGTTCCATATACCTCGGTCGTTATTCGATGTGTAATTTTTATATACATTCTTCCAATATCGAAACATTGCTTTGAAAAAGAATGACAAACTCGCTACAACTGTTCTCCCCGGATTGACTAATATCTAGTTCACCAGACAAGATAACGAAGTTAAATGCGGTTTGACAATATCGTAGGCTACTTCCCCTTCACACACATTTAGTTATCGGGACGTACTTAGCATTTGAAACCCCAATGCCCTATATATATATCGCCATAGAGAAGTCCTCAAAACATTTTGCTTAACCAATAGATGTATTGATATCCTATGCTGAAGACAAACACTGGTGGGGCGTAAAAATATGCACACGATAACAAAACAATAATACTGATAATCGATTCCTCACAACGATCATACACACACACACACACACTCCACTTTTCTAACGAATAACAACGTTCCTCCCCTGAAACTGGTGACATATGTTTACACGTTTACCTTTAACGGAGTAGGTTAAACTTCACAGAAGACGAACATCTACACGTAGCTACTCACACGTCTGGCTGCTGATACCTTGTATACTGCTGATGTACCAACATTAGTGAATGAGTCAGTAAGCAAGTTACAATGTAACTCTAGACACATGATCAACTGATAAGCGGATACAGTAAGCTATGTGCTGTTGCTACATTTTTAACAGTGTCTGCAACAGCTGATTATTGTTACACATTTTAAACGCTTTACCGTTTAGGCTAGTGTTAATATTGTATTGTATTGTATGGTAATCCCCCCGGGTTCTATTATGGTCAATTCTAGGCTACTCTATTTGACTAAATTGACATTCCCTACACGAAATACAATCCGAGCAATACCTCTGTATGTGTGTACAGTACAAGGCGAGCCGTTCGCGTAGCCAAGCAGTGACGACGTTAGTCTTGTGACAACGATTGATTGATAAATTATTTCTGTCGACAGTAGACAAATTACTCAATTTCCTGGTCTGCGTTCAGTACGTTTTTACGTTCACGTAAACGGTGCTGCACTAAACGACCATTTGAAGAACTGGGAGTGGTGAACGCTGTCAGCGGCTGGCTGGTCAGCATGGGCACTGCTCGTTAAACACGCCACTCATCGCTTCGCCACACCCACCAAACGGGACAAAACGTACATCAAAAGTTCAATAATGTACAAGAACGTTTTGGGCGAACGTGTCGAGTACAACCCGTTCCGCAACGTAGCAAACGTTAATGCGAACTGAACGCACCTCTGGTTTGAAGTTGTTGGTTTCATTGTAAATCCTACGTCTACGGAAAACGACGCTTCAGTTCTTACAAGTTAAGATTCAACACATATGCAGAATGTCCAGAGTGTGCCAAAACCTATGTCACCTTCTTTGGGAATAGAAGTTGTTCCCGTTTGTTGTTTTTATGTCTTTGTTCAGACAGCTCAGGTCATAGGCTAGTGCACACCGTTTTTAAATGTAACAAAACGTTTTGTAACGGGGAATAAACGTATCGGACATGTTCAGCTAAATCCCTCCCCGTTTCATTCAAGTTCATTCTGTTTGGGTCCTAATGAACATGACACCGACTGATTTTGACGTGACAGTTTCAAGCTGCCAGCTGAAGAAACCGGGTTAGTGGCACAGAGTAGGTTATCGGTGATGCTCGGGTCCACAAAAGGGATCAACTTTCAACTTGTCTGTTCTTCTGACTCACCCCGTTTACAGCAAACATGCAAGCAACTGTTGGCAAAGCACATTTATCATGCTGAATACCCCCCGTAGCCTATTCTACTGCAACGAATATAATAATATGATAACCTTTCTATAAGGGAACTAAAATACTGTACTTACAAGAACTTCTGTCCAGTTGCCTACCAACACAACTGTTGATTCCCGTTCTTACTGTACGCGAGAGCTAAATGGGGACACCTTGTGGCGATTTTAGGCCTCGTCTTCTTCGGTAGTCGAGTTGGTGCCTTCTTCTTCTTTGTAGTCTCGCCCTATTTTTCTCTTTCTTTCTTTTTCTTCCCCCTCCCTCCTGAGTTAGGTCAGGCCACTTCCTTTCCACAACCCCTCATAGCAGACCGATGTTTCATTAAGGCTTGTATGATATATGGACGGAGGAGAGGAATGAGAGAGTGTATAGTTCATGTCTGTGTCCATGGATGTATAATCAGATGTTTCATTCATTCCCTTCACCCCACACACACACACACACACACATTTAGGAAAACATACATATTTTTCTGCCTTGCAGGGTCAAACTAGTCGGGGGAGCTTTCTTTCATCCGTCTTTTTACTAGATTTACTAGTCTTGTATTAGCAGACATGTAGTGGAAGGAATAGTCGGGTACACGCAATACACCCATTTATGGGCATTTCCTATTCTCACTTCTTAATCCCAACGATGTGTTATCAAAGTACTGTAGCGGAGGTATTGGCCGAATCAATTAATAAGGCTGATGGAACAGATAAGAACTTTTAGCTTAAAATGTTGATCAACTATTATTTCTTCACATTCTAGGTGCAGCAATGTGCACACGGCGGCAGGCCTACGCACAAATGTTCCAAAATGCCTTTTACGGGGGAACACCATTCTTAAATCCACACTGCACAGGTTTCATGAACAGATGGAAATATCCATTAGACATTTTGAAAGAGGCGAGGATCTAAAGATGCAACAACTATCATAGGTTGCTATAATATGATTAGGATAATGCCGTTGGCTGCTACACAATGAAAGAAAGTTGAAAGACAACCAATAGAACAGGAGCGCACATATGAGGAAGTCCTTATAAAATAATTGCCTTCACGTTTCGATGGTGGGATTTTGGCTAAAGGCAACGTTGAAGCGAGGTAAGACATGCCTCATAATATGAAGTAAAACGCCCAGGTTTCAAACCATTAAGGAACAAGAGAAATACAGCGATGATAATGGTAGACCTAACTGTCTTCTGGTAGATAGAAAGGCTTTCCCAAAAAACCTTCTCAATTAATTGTTAACTAGCTACAAAGTAGCCAATACCTACCTGATAGAATGATATCATGAGGATTATTTGAGTCAATCCAGTGGCCATTTCTTTTGCCAACTCCATCTCATGTGCTACAGAAACACTGCTAACCAAATAATACTAGGTGCCTGTGCACTTGAATTAAAGGATAACTACACTTTAAAAATCTAATTCCTTCGATTCCACCCCCCCACGAGACCTCAAAAAGTGGTCTCCTGATGTGTTTTAAGCATTGTGGATTTATAAACTGGGTGGTTCAAGCCCTGAATGCTGATTGGCTGACAGTCGTGGTATATCAGACCTGTATACCACGGGTATGACAAAACATATATTTTTACCGCTCTAATTAAGTTGGTAACCAGTTTATAATAGCAATAAGGCACCTCAGGGGTTTGTGTTATTTGGCCAATATACCAATATACTCTGCGTTGCGCAATGCCTAACAACAGCCCTTAGCCGTGGTATATTGGCCATATACCACACCCCCTCGGGCCTTATTGCTTAATTATAACATCCAATTTTGTTATTCTATTTTTTTTAAAGTGCAACAGAGAGCAAAAGCTAGAAGAAAATAAATCGGAGAATTTGTGACCCAGTTAACAGCCTCATTTATCTGTTTCAATAGTAGGCCTACTATTATCCTACTGAACAGTCCAGCCTGTGAAAGACCAATATTTTTTATTTAACCAGGCAAGTCAGTTAAGAACAAATTATTATTTAATATGACGGCCTACCAGGGAACAGTGGTTTAGCTGCCTTGTTAAGGGGCAGAACGGCAGATTTTTACCTTGTCAGCTCGGGGATTCGATCTAGCAACCTCTCAGTTACTGGCCCAACACTCTAACCACTAGGCTACCTGCCACCCCCACAATATGAGATTCATAATTTTAGATCGTTCAGAGTGTATGTCACTGTTTCTCATATCATTTCACACAGTGCACCTTTCCTTTGCCGTGCGGGCCATTTGGGAAATTTTAGGCTAAATTAGTGTATACTCACTTCTCCAGGCCACTACACTTTCCTGCCATCCTTCATTTTTACGACAGTATTTCTCATAGCTAAACCATTCTCAGTCTCATGTTTCATGAGCTGAAATAAAAGATCCCAGAATATTTTCATATACACAAGAAGTTCACTTCTCTCAAATTTTGTGCACAAATTGATTTACATCCCTGTTAGTGAGCATTTCTCCTTTGCCAAGATAATCCATCCACCTGACAGGTGTCGCATATCAAGAAGCTGATTAAACAGTATGATCATTACACAGGTGCACCTTGTGCTGGGGACAATAAAAGACCACTAAAATATGCAGTTCTGTCACACAACACAATGCCACAGATGTCTCAAGTTTTGAGGGAGCGTGCAATTGGCATGCTGACTGCAGGAATGTCCACCAGAGCTGTTGCCAGATCATTTAATGTAAATTTCTCTACCATAAGCCACCTCCAATGTTGTTTTAGAGAATTTGGCAGTACGTCCAACCCAGCCAGACAACCTCAGAACACGTGTAACCAAGGCAGCCCAGGACCTCCACATCGTCTGAGACCAGCCACCCGGACAGCTGATGGAACTGTGGGTTTACCCAACCGCAGAAGTTCTGCACAAACTGTCAGAAACCATCTCAGGGAAGATCATCTGCGTGCTTGTCGTCCTCACCAGGGTTTTGACCTGACTGCAGTTCGGCGTAGTAACCGACTTCAATGGGCAAATCCTCACCTTTGATAGCCACTGGCATGCTGGAGAAATGTGCTCTTCACGGATGAATCCCCGTTTCAACTGTACGGGGCAGATGGCAAACAGCGTGTATGGCCTTGTGTGGACGAGCGGTTTGATGATGTCAACGTTGTGAATAGAGTGCCCCATGGTGGCAGTGGGGTTATTGTATGGGCAGGTATAAACTACGGACAACAAACACAATTAAATTGTATTGATGGCAATTTGAACACACAGAGACACTGTGACGAGATCCTGAGGCCCATTGTTGTGCCATTTATCCGCCGCCATCACCTCATGTTTCAGCATGATAACACACGTGCCCCATGTCGCAAGGATCTGTACAAAATTCCTGGAAGCTGAAAATGTCCCAGTTCTTCCATGGCCTGCATGCCCACCACACGTCACCAATTGAGCATGTGTGGGATGCTCTGGATCAACGTGTACGACAGCGTGCTCCAGTACCCAACAATTTCCAGCAAATTCGCACAGCCATTTGAAGAGTTAGTAGGACAACGTTCCACATACCACAATCAACAGCCTGATCAACTCAATGCGAAGGAGATGTGTCGCGCGCTGCACGAGGCAAATGATGGTCACACCATCACACTGACTGGTTTTCTGAGCCACACCCCTACTTTAAAAAAAAGTATGTGGACACCCCTTCAAATGAGTGGATTCAGCTATTTCAGCCACACCCGTTGCTGACAGGTGAATAAAATCTAGCACACAGCCATGCGATCTCCATAGACAAACACTGGCAGTAGAATGGCCTTATCAAAGAGCTCAGTGACTTTCAACGTGGAACCGTCATAGGATGCCACCTTTCCAACAAGTCAGTTTGTCAAATTTCTGCCCTGCAAGAGCTGCTCCGGTCAACGGTAAGTGCTGTTATTGTAAAGTGGAAACGTCTAGAAGCAACAAAGGCTCAGCCGCGAAGTGGTAGGCCACACAAGATCACAGAACGGGACCGCAGAGTGCTGAAGCACATAAAAATAATCTGTCCTCTGTTGCAACACTCACTACCGAGTTCCAAACTGCCTCTGGAAGCAACGTCGGTACAAGAACTGTTAATCGAGAGCTTCATGAAATGGGTTTCCATGGCTGAGCAGCCGCACACAAGACTAAGATCACCATGCGCAATGCCAAGCGTCAGCTGGAGTGGTGTAAACTTTACAGTGCCAACTGTAAAGTTTGGTGGAGGAGGAATAATGGTCTGGGGCTGTTTTTCATGGTTCGGGTGCAGTGTAGGGAAATATTAACACTACAGCATACAATGACATTCTAGATGATGCTGTGCTTCCAACAGTTTGAGGAAGGCCCTTTCCTGTTTCAGCATGACAATGCCCCCACGCACAAAGCAAGGTTCATACAGAAATGGTTTGTCGAGAACGGTGTGGAAGAACTTGACTGGCCTGCACAGAGCCCTGACCTCAACTCCATCGAACACCTTAAGGTTGAATTGGAATGCCGACTACAAGCCAGGCCTAATCGCCCAACATCAGTGCCCGACCTTACTAATGCTTGTGGCTGAATGGAAGCAAGTCCCCACAGCAATGTTCCAACATCTAGTGGAAAGCCTTCCCAGAAGAGTGGAGGCTGTTATAGCAGCAAAGGGGGGGACCAACTCCATATCAATGCCCATGATTTTGGATTGAGACGTTCGATGAGCAGGTGTCCACATACTTTTGGTAATGTAGTGTATGTGACCAACAGATGCATATCTGTATTCCCGGTCATGTGAAATCCATAGATTAGGGCCTCATGAATTCATTTCAATTGACTAATTTCCTTATCCTTATATGAACTGAAATGTTGCGTTCATATTTTTGTTCAGTGTATTACACACAAACACACAGTCTCTCTCGCTATTCTTCATTTCCGCTCTGTTTACATAACTATTAGTTACACTAAATGACAACATAGACAATAGGACATAAATCACAACAACTCATGAACACACACACACAAAGACACTACACACATCACGACTCGGAACACACGATAGTTGAAATAGTATTATTAATTATGGTACTCGTCTCACATGTTTTTTTTACAAAAAGATTGATTTTTGCAATAAATCAAATAAAAAATGACATAGAAAACAAAATACACAGCCGTATAATTCTAGATTTAGGAGTAAATCCTAACCTGACTAAGTGACTGTACGTTTGGATTGGTCCCAACCCCATAATAGCGAGATTTTATAATACAACGATAAACAGTACAGTAGGCTGTAATACATGTCTATATACACAGCCCGCGTCCCAAACAGGACCCTCTTCCCTACATAGTGCACTACTTTTGACCAGGGCCCGTAGTGTTCTGGTCAAAAGTAGAGCACAATGTAGGGAAGAGGGTCCCATTTGGGACGCATTCAGTAAAAACCAACACAGCATGGATGTTCTGTGTAATTTTCGACAAAACAAGTATACATATTCCTTTGGCATTGAAATGAAATGAAAACAGCAATCTACAGTAAGTATGGTCAGCTCTTCTTAAGGGGTAGTATTTTCATCAACAAAGCAGCGTTGTCTTGTTTGTGTGTCCTCCTGCATGCTTTGGTTAAACAGCCAATAAGACACATACAAAAATAAAATAATGGTCACAATTGTATTTGGATGAACTTTGGTCAAACAGCCAATAAGACACTTTCAAAAATATATATAATGGTCACAATTGTATTTAGATGAACTTTGCCATATGACATAACCTGTAGATGACATTAGTTGACATACAAATGACATTGGTTGACAAAAAGATGACATTAGTTGACATATGGATGAACTTCTCAGGACATATTTACACCACCAGGGATGGATTCCAGTTAGAACAAATGGAATACATGTAATAATACACAACAACAACAAATGCATGAATATACACTTAAGATCAGCTTCCCCTCACCCAATCATCACCTTAACCATTAGTGGGGAAAATAGAAAACTGACCCAGGATCAGCTTCTAGGGGAACATTTCACCCTACATCCTCCAAGACGTGGTGGGGTGGTAGTGTCAAACCCCAGGGTGTAAGATGTGATGCAGGTATCTGGAGCATCGGGATCTCAACATTCACACTACTGAGTATGTAGTGAATAATGTGTTGTCCATGGATACCATAAGTAGTATGGTAGAGAGAATATTGGGACATAATGGTTTATGAGTGGAGAGAAAGAAGGATATTTTCTCTCTTTTTCTGCACAGATTATTTGATTATATTCAATGCACTTCCTAACAGTTTAACGAAAAATACTGGTCTAGCACCCCAGAGTCTCCCTGTCGTCTACAGAGGAGGTTATAAATAAATAAATACTTTCTCCAAGCCTTCAGTAACACTTGCTCACTAAACAACAACAACTTCAATGACCACGTAGTGTGTGATTGTGAGAATCATGGCGGCAAGTTAAAGATGCACAATGTAACACCAAACACCAAAGAGTAGGTGTGTGTTTCTAATGCACAAATACTGCCAAGTGAAGACTTAAAGCACTCTCTCAATAAGTGTTGAGTGTCAAGAAAAAGGACTGAAGTGTTTTTGAAAAGTGGGCAGCACTTTTTAGGACGCACTGGGGTTGTTCAGTGGTACCCATATCCCATCCTCTTGTATCTCCGTGTGGCTGTCTCCCCATAGTGCCCATCCTCCATACCCCATACCCCAGGCCCATCCTCCAACCCCATACCCCAGGCCCATCCTCCAACCCCATACCCCAGGCCCATCCTCCAACCCCAGGCCCATCCTCCAACCCCATACCCCAGGCCCATCCTCCAACCCCATACCCCAGGCCCATCCTCCAACCCCAGGCCCATCCTCCATACCCCAGGCCCATCCTCCATACCCCATATCCCAGGCCCATCCTCCATACCCCAGGCCCATCCTCCAACCCCAGGCCCATCCTCCATACCCCAGGCCCATCCTCCATACCCCAGGCCCATCCTCCATACCCCAGGCCCATCCTCCATACCCCAGGCCCATCCTCCAACCCCATACCCCAGGCCCATCCTCCATACCCTAGGCCCATCCTCCATACCCAAGGCCCATCCTCCATACCCAAGGCCCATCCTCCATACCCAAGGCCCATACTCCATACCCCAGGCCCATACTCCATACCCCAGGCCCATCCTCCATACCCCAGGCCCATCCTCCATACCCCAGGCCCATCCTCCATACCCCAGGCCCATACCCCAGGCCCATCCTCCAACCCCAGGCCCATCCTCCAACCCCATACACCAGGCCCATCCTCCAACCCCATACCCCAGGCCCATCCTCCAACCCCATACCCCAGGCCCATCCTCCAACCCCAGGCCCATCCTCCATACCCCAGGCCCATCCTCCATACCCCATATCCCAGGCCCATCCTCCATACCCCAGGCCCATCCTCCATACCCCAGGCCCATCCTCCATACCCCAGGCCCATCCTCCATACCCCATACCCCAGGCCCATCCTCCAACCCCATACCCCAGGCCCATCCTCCATACCCTAGGCCCATCCTCCATACCCCAGGCCCATCCTCCAACCCCATACCCCAGGCCCATCCTCCATACCCTAGGCCCATCCTCCATACCCAAGGCCCATCCTCCATACCCAAGGCCCATACTCCATACCCCAGGCCCATCCTCCATACCCCGGCCCATCCTCCATACCTCAGGCCCATCCTCCATACCCATCCTCCATACCCCAGGCCCATCCTCCATACCCATGCTCCATACCCCAGGCCCATCCTCCATACACCAGGCCCATCCTCCATACCCCATACCCCAGGCCCATCCTCCAACCTCAAGCCCAGGATCTCCCATAACCCACTAACCTTCTCTTCTCCCTGGCCTTTCAATAGTGCCCATATCCCAGGCCCATCCTCCCATGTCCAATCCCTAACCAGTCCAAGGTTCTCCTCTATTTCTAGGCAAAGACTGAGGCTCTTCCCATGTCAATGTGATAGTGTCCATAGCCCATGGACAGCCCTAACCCTAGCTTTAAGGTTTCCTGGTTGGTTTAATTGTGTCCATAGCCCATGGACATCCCTAACCCCAGCTTTAAGGTTTCCTGGATGGGTTAATAGTGTCCATAGCCCATGGACATCCTTAACCCCAGCTTTAAGGTTTCCTGGTTGGTTTAATAGTGTCCATAGCCCATGGACATCCCTAACCCCAGCTTTAAGGTTTCCTGGATGGGTTAATAGTGTCCATAGCCCATGGACATCCTTAACCCCAGCTTTAAGGTTTCCTGGTTGGTTTAATAGTGTCCATAGCCCATGGACATCCCTAACCCCAGCTTTAAGGTTTCCTGGTTGGTTTAATAGTGTCCATAGCCCATGGACATCCCTAACCCTAACCCTAACCCTAACCCCAGCTTTAAGGTTTCCTGGTTGGTTTAATAGTGTCCATAGCCCATGGACATCCCTAACGCCAGCTTTAAGGTTTCCTGGTTGGGTTGGTTTAATAGTGTCCATAGCCCATGGACATCCATAACCCCAGCTTTAAGGTTTCCTGGTTGGGTTGGTTTAATAGTGTCCATAGCCCGTGGACATCCCTAACCCCAGCTTTAAGGTTTCCTGTTTGGTTTAATAGTGTCCATAGCCCATGGACATCCCTAACCCCAGCTTTAAGGTTTCCTGGTTGGTTTAATAGTGTCCATAGCCCATGGACATCCCTAACCCCAGCTTTAAGGTTTCCTGGATGGTTTAATAGTGTCCATAGCCCATGGACATCCCTAACCCCAGCTTTAAGGTTTCCTGGTTGGTTTAATAGTGTCCATAGCCCATGGACAGCCCTAACCCTAACCCCAACCCCAGACTCTCCCTCAGCCCCCTTAACTGCTCCTCTCCCAGTCTGATCTTCTCCTCCAGCTGTCTCTGTTCCACCAGTAATGCTGCCTTCATCTTGACGTAGTGGCTGTAGTCACGGTGCTGTGGATTGATAAAAGTTTAATTGATTGACACATCAATAATCACACTGGTATAGTAATCATATAATAATATATGCTATTTAGCAGACACTTTTACTCAAAGCAACTACCAGTAGTGTGTGTATACGTTTTCCGTATGGTTGGCTCCAGCGGGAATCAAACCCACAAATGTCATGTTCTACCAACTGAGCCACATCTCTAATGAAAGTAGAATAGTCAAATAATGTGCTAGGTACCTGTTCTGGGGAGAGGCATCGTCCCAGAACCCTTCCTACAGCCTGCTCTCTGTGGTCAACGTGTTCCTTCAGGTCCTGGGCTTCAGACAGCTGGACCTGTAGCTGTCGCTTCTTCTCCAGGAGGAGGAGCTGTGGAGGGAGGGGAGGGGTGGAGAGGGGAAGGGGGATGGGGGGATGGGAGGGGGGAGAAGGTGGAGGGATGGGAGACAGGAAGGGGGAGCGAGGAGTTTGTTTTAATGTTGTCCTTTCCTTCATTCTGTCTGTCTGTCTGTCTGTCTGTTTGTTTGTTTGTTTGTCTCTCACCCTCTCGTGGTGTCCAGACTCAGCGTCCAGGTTGTCCAGGGAGCTCTCGACCCTCAGTAGCCGACCAGAGAGAGACAGTAGCAGACTGACCACCTTATCCAGGTCCCCGATAAACATCCTGAACTTATCCACCTCGTTGGGTTTACAGACCACTAGCACCAGGCTCTCAACCTAGAGGGGAGAAGACCTAGTTAAAATGTGTGTGTGTGTGTGTGTGTGGTTATGTATGTATGCGTGTGCATATGTATGTACAGTACCAGTCAAAAGTTTGGACATACCTACTCATTCCAGTTTTTTTTAATACATTGTAGTGAAGACATCAAAACTATGAAATAACACAAATGGAAGAATGTAGTAACCAAAAAGTGTTAAACAAATCAAAATATATTTTATATTTGAGATTCTTCAAAGTAGCCACCCTTTGCCTTGATGACAGCTTTCCACACTCTTGGCGTTCTCTCAACCAGTTTCATGAGGTAGTCACCTGGAATGCATTTCAATTAACAGGTGTGCCTTGTTAAAAGTTAATTTGTGGAATTTCTTTGAGCCAATCAGTTGTGTTACAAGATAGGGGTGGTATACAGAAGATAGCTCTATTTGGTAAAATACCAGGTCCATATTATGGCAAGAACAGCTAAAATAAGCAAAAAGAAACGACAGTCCATCATTACTTTAAGACATGAAGGTCAGTCAATAGGGAACATTTCGAAAACTTTCTTCAAGTGCAGTCGCAAAAACCATCAAGCGCTATGATGAAACTGGCTCTCATGAGGACCACCACAGGAAAGGAAGACCCAGAGTTACCTCTGCTGCAGAGGATAAGTTCATTAGAGTTATCAGCCTCAGAAATTGCAACCCAAATAAATCCTTCACAGAGTTCAAGTAACAGACACATCTCAACATCAACTGTTCAGAGGAGACTGTGTGAATCAGGCCTTCATGGTCGATTTGCTGCAAAGAAACCACTACTAAAAGACACCAATAAGAAGAAGATGCTTACTTGGGCCAAGAAACACGAGCAATGGACATTAGACCGGTGGAAATCTGTCTTTTGGTCTGATGAGTCCAAATTTGAGATTTTTGGTTCCAACCGCCGTGTCTTTGTGAGACGCAGAGTAGGTGAACGGATGATCTCCGCATGTTTGGGTTACCACCGTGAAGCACGGAGGAGGAGGTGTGATGGTGTGGGGGGTGCTTTGCTGTCTGTGATTTATTTAGAATTCAAGGCACACTTAACCAGCATGGATACCACAGCATTCTGCAGTGATACGCCCTCCCATCTGGTTTGCATTTAGTGGGACTATCATTTGCTTTTCAACAGGACAATGACTCAAAACACACATCCAGGCTGTGTAAGGGCTATTTGACCAAGAAGGAGAGTGATGGAGTGCTGCATCAGATGACCTGGCCACCACAATCACCCAATCTCAACCCAATTGAGATGGTTTGGGATGAGTTGGACCGCAGAGTGAAGGAAAAGCAGCCAACAAGTGCTCAGTATATGTGGGAACTCCTTCAAGACTGTTGGAAAAGCATTCCTCCTGAAGCTGGTTGAGAGAATGCCAAGAGTGTGCAAAGCTGTCATCAGGGCATTGGGTGACTACTTTGAATAATTAAAAAAATATTTTTTGGTTACTACATGAGTCCATCTGTTATTTCATAGTTTTGATGTCTTCACTATTATTCTACAATGTAGAAAATAGTAAAAGTAAAGAAAAACCATTGAATGAGTAGGTGTGTCAAAACTGTGTGTGTGTGTGTGTGTGTACTGTACATACCTCTTCTCCCAGCTGTGTGTTAGCCCGTATATCTTCCTGTAGACCTCTCTGTGCTTCTCTCAGAACACCTAGCTTCTTACGGAGACTCTCCATCAACTGTTTCTGTATAGTGGGGGGGTGAGGAGACAGGGGAAGGGGGAGACAGGGGGAGGGGGAGACAAGGGGGGTGAGGAGAGAGGGGGAGACAGGGGAAGGGGGAGTTAATCATGGACCAACATATCAACTCTCTCTCTCTCAGCATTAGTGATTTAGTAAGTGGGATCAATTATATCTAAATGACATCTAAATTCTATATTGGAGCAGTACTCAAATCAATTTAAATGTTCAAATATCCTAACTTGTAAGACAGCTCGTCATCATCGCCGTGTGTGTGCTAGTGAGTGCCCTCGCACGTGTATTTACATTGTATGAGCATGTATGTGTGAGTGTGTATGTGTGAGTGTGTATGTGTGAGCGTGTATGTGTGAGCGTGTATGTGTGAGCGTGTATGTGTGAGCGTGTGTGTGTGAGCGTGTGTGTGTGAGCGTGTGTGTGTGAGCGTGTGTGTGAGCGTGTGTGTGAAGGCGTGTATGTGTGAGCGTGTATGTGTGAGCGTGTATGTGTGGCGTGTGGCGTGTATGTGTGAGCGTGTATGTGTGGCGTGTATGTGGCGTGTGTGTGTGTGGCGTGTGTGTAGGCGTGTGTGTGAGCGTGTGTGTGTGAGCGTATGTGTGGCGTGTATGTGAGCGTGTATGTGTGGCGTGCATGTGTGCGTGTGGCGTGTATGTGTGGCGTGTATGTGTGGCGTGTATGTGTGAGCCATGTGTGGCGTGTGTGTGAGCGTGTGTGTGGCGTGTATGTGTGGCGTGCAGCATGTGTGCGTGTATGTGTGCAGCGTGTATGTGGCGTGTGCATGGGCGTGTATGTGTGAGTGTGGCGTGTATGTGTAGGCGTGTATGTGGCGTGTATGTGTGGCGTGTATGTGGCGTGTATGTGTGGCGTGTATGTGTGAGCGTGTATGTGTGGCGTGTGTGTGTGAGCGTGTATGTGTGAGCGTGTATGTGTGGCGTGTATGTGGGCGCTGGCGTGTATGTGTGGCGTGTATGTGTGGGCGTGTATGTGTGAGCGTGTATGTGTAGGCGTGTATGTGTAGGCGTGTATGTGTGAGTGTGTATGTGTGAGCGTGTATGTGTAGGCGTGTATGTGTGATTGTGTATGTGTGAGCGTGTATGTGTGGCGTGTATGTGTGAGCGTGTATGTGTGAGCGTGTATGTGTGAGCGTGTATGTGTAGGCGTGTATGTGTGATTGTGTATGTGTGAGCGTGTATGTGTGAGCGTGTATGTGTGAGCGTGTAGGCGTGTATGTGTGAGCGTGTATGTGTGAGCGTGTATGTGTGAGCGTGTATGTGTGAGCGTGTAGGCGTGTATGTGTGAGCGTGTATGTGTGAGTATGTGTGTATGTTTATTACCTTATAAGACAGTTGGTCATCGTGGTCAGTATCTCTGGCATCTGAGCAGTAGTCTTTCATCTGAGTGAGGAGCTGAGCCTTGGCTGCTGAGGTAGAATAGTAGGATGAACAACTGGAGCTGGCACCAGAACGCCTGGGGAGGGGAGGAGGAGAGAGGGAGAGGAGGAGAGGAGAGAGGGAGGGAGGGAAAGAAGGAGAGGAGAAAGGGAGGGAGAGTAGGAGGGAGGGAGGGCGAAAGGGAGGGAGAGCGAAAGGGAGGGAGGGAGAGCAAAAGGGAGAGCAAAAGGGAGGGAGGGAGAGCGAGAGGGAGGGAGGGGAGAGCGGGAGAGGAGGAGAGAGGGAGGGAGAGAAGGACAGGAGATGGAGTGATGGGGAGGGGGGAAAGCACAAGACTTGTTTCAAATGACATGTAAATATATGTTCCGTAATAATGTCAATGTTAACATAAGTCCATAAAGACAGTAAACTATGTTTATTTGCTGACAAATGCATTGTTTGTCTTATCGTCCTTTATTAGAGCAATGTGTATGAATGAGCAGATGCAGAAACCCCAAACACACACAGACACAGTACACCTACCTATCCAGGCTGTCTGTGTTTTTCTCTGAGTTTGAGCTACGGTAGGCCCCTCTCCAGCTCTCTGTGCCCGCCTCGCCCTCAACGCTCTGGGGGAATAGCTCCTCCATGAGTTCCTCTCTGGTCCCCATCCCCTGGTCTTCCATCTCCCCATCCAGGGACCCACTCTCTGCAGTCTTCCTAGCCGCCGGCGAGGCCTCCTGGTCAGGCAGCGTATCGATGTCTGTCTCCAGAACCTGTGGTAGATTTCAGATCGTACCGGTAAGTTCACTCCACAGTTAAAATGTCTCCACTTGCACTGCCGAATTGGTGATTATGTTATGAAGCGGGCGTGTTTGCGGTCGGTTACGTGTTTACAGGCGGTCACGTGTTTACGGGCGGTCACGTGTTTACGGGCGGTCACGTGTTTACGGGCGGTCACGTGTTTACAGGCGGTCACGTGTTTGTGGGCGGTCACGTGTTTGCGCAGCAGAGGATCATCAGTTTGAGCCCAGTATGGGGACGGGGACAGAGAACTAAGCTATAGTTCTTTAATATATAGTTCTATAATATATAGTTCTATATAATATATAGTTATATAATATATAGTTATATATAATATATAGTTATATACGTTAGCAGCATGCTCCGGGGTGAAGTTTTGCCTAGGTACAGATCTAGGATCAGCTTACCCTCCCCCAATCCTATCACTGGAGGACGTCTTTAACTATTAGTGGGGAAAATGAGAATCTGACCCAAGATCAGCATCTTGGAGCAACTTCACCCTACTCCTTAGCAGCACTGTGAATCCTGTCACACACCGTGACGGGCAGAGCAAAACACTGGAGCTCTGTCCTGATTGGCTCTTCATCCTCAGGAAGCCCCTCCTCCTGGAAGTCGTCAATGTCTGTTTCCATGGGGATGTCCACTTCGTGTTCCAAGCTCTGGGCGGAGCTCAGGCTAAAATCTGGTTCCAGTTCCAATTCTGGTTCTGGAATGGGAATCAATTGATCATATTACATAAGGCCCTTTTTACATCAGCAGTTGTCACTTTACAGAATCAGATGTTCCTTACTGTTGTTATTGTTGTTGTGGGGATGATTCCGGAATCTTCTACTGTTCTGTAGCTGTTGCTGTTGCTGCTGCTCGTAGCTCATAGCGAAGTAGGACTCTGGAGAGATAGCACCATTCTCTATGGTGGGGAGGGCTGAGACGCTATGCACCCTGGGAGATGGAGTTCTCTCCCACTCAGCCCCTGCCCTCTGCTGTCTATGAGAGATGGGCTTCAACCCAGCAGGGCGATCTTGATCATCCATGTTGCATAGCCTGGAGTGGGATGACAATGGGGTTAAGTGTGTGTGTGTGTGTGTGTGCTTGCATGCATGCATGTGTATGTGTTCGGTCTCCATCTCCTCACCTGGCACAGTTGTCTGATGGTGGTAGAGGAGGCAGTGAGTTGTCGTAATGAGTGGGTGTGTCTCTCTCTCTATGGTGTGGAGCCACCGGCCGGAAGGTCCTGGGTGTGAACCCAGGTCTGGGCGTGGCTTGTGAAAAGGGGCGTTCCTGGAGTTGGCTCAGGCTACAGCGCTGGCACCCCTCTAGCTCCTCCCTCTGAGACGTGAGGCTGTAGGAGCGCTGATGCCTCATTTTGGACATTTCTGTGGGACAGGGGGTGTGAGGAGGGTGAGAGGGTGGACCCTCTGGTGGACTGAGAGGGAGAGGATGGACTGATGAAGAAGAGGTGGAGGAGAGAGAAGAGGCAAAGAGGGTGTGGTGGGATGCTCTCCTTCGGTGGAACTCCTCCCATTTGGGGGGAGGCGGCCTGGGAGGCGGTGGGGTTTTCTTCCTGGTAGCCACTCCCCTATCACCTCCCACTCCACCAACCCCGCCTCCCTCCTCCAGCTCTGAAAGCGGTGTCGCTGTAGCAACCGAGGGTGAAGCACGGTGGTATGTGGAGTCGAAGCGTAGATCATTCTCCGACATGGCCCTGCTTCGTAGTGACGAAGACGATGATGAAGATGTGGGGTCATCCACACTACAGGCAGACAGCCTGCCGCCTCGACCCGGGTGGTGGTGGTGGTATTGGTGTGGTGTAACTGTTATAGCACAATCTGGTGGCCTGGTGCAGGAATCACGTCTGTACCGCGGGTAGTCCCTGAGAGAGACAGAGAGAGACAGAGAGACAGACAGACAGACAGAGAGTGAGAATGTTAAGTGAGTGAAATGTTTCTAACTAACTACATTGCCAGATCTGAGAATGGAAGCCTTCTCTAATTCTCCCATAGGGACGTCCATTAGACTGTCATCATAACATGGAGCCGGATGGAGAGGGATTTTACTTCCAATCACCATACACTTATACATGTAGTACTCACAGGCAATAAAGAGAGAGAGAGAGAGAGAGAGAGGCAGTCATGCAGACGAACAGCTCCTGACTTCTTAAAACGTTGTTAAAACGTTGTTAAGAGTGAGATTAACTCAATTAAATTAGCAAAACATATTGTACAACTGAAGACCAACACAGGAGGAAAATATTGGTCTTTTAACTCACACTCTGTCAATCTTAATCGTGCTAGCTAGCTGAGTTCAAATCTGTCGGCTTGCTTACTGTCACGTCCAGGCCTGAAATGACAGGCTGGCGTGTTTTTGCTTTGGTTTTGGTGTAGGGTTTTTTATGATCTAGGGGTTATATTTCTATGTTGGGGGGTAATGGTTCCCAATTAGAGGCAGCTGTGTGTCGTTGTCTCTAATTGGGAACCATATATATATTTGGGGTTTTCATTTAGGTTTTGTGGGTGATTGTTTGGTCTTAGCTTGTTGTTTGTTATTTCCAACATTCACGATCTTCGTTACGTTGACTTTTGTTGTTTTACCCAGTTACATGAGTTTCGTTTTCTTAAATAAACATGTATACTGGATGCCTCGCTGCGCCTTGGTCTGTCCCTACTGAAGATCGTGACACTTACTGGCTGGTGGTAACTGTTAACTGGTGGTAACAATAGCAACATGGCCACTAAGGCAAGCTAGCAGCACCAGCAGCAGAGACAGAGACTTTCCCTGTCTTTATTTGAATTTCCAGCAGAAATCAAATCAGAGAAGGGGAAAAATCTATTTTAAACACAGGATTCAGAGGGAGAACCCGGAAACTTTGTTTGCCAACTGCTCACACAACAGGACTGTAACAAACCTGTTGTTTTACACAGACCACACTACTGCCTGGCATACAGCTGGAACCAGACCTTTCAGCTATACCACAAAGAAAGGCATCTGCAAGGGAAGGCAAATACACATTTTTGAGGACAGCGAAAAGGACCAGGCAGGAAAACAGGTTTCTGACGGTAAACGTGTATCAGAACGGCACTGTCATGGTCCAGGGAAGTGAGGCTGCCCTCAGCTCTTTGTGCAGGACCCCCACCCTAGGGAAAATAGTGGAAACCAAAAAGAACAAGGACAGCACCCCGACCTCTCCCCTCACCTCAGGCACTGCAACAGCAGGAGCCCAGGCCCAGCCCCAACAAGTCTATCCTCCCCCTGCCTGCCTACGACCACCAGAGCCAAGACCACACCACCATCAGCCTGCTGAGAGACAGGCTGGCTCTGTTAGAGGTATGGGTTACTGAGCTGAAGGTAAAGGCCACCATGAGGAGAAAGTCTTACCACAGCGCTTGAGGAGGTAAAGACCACCATGAGGAGAGAGCCTTACCACAGCTCTTGAGGAGGTAAAGACCACCATGAGGAGAGAGCCTTACCACAGCTCTTAAGGATGTAAAGGCCACCATGAGGAGAGAGTCTTACCACAGCTCTTGAGGAGGTAAAGACCACCATGAGGAGAGAGTCTTACCACAGCTCTTGAGGAGGTAAAGACCACCATGAGGAGAGAGCCTTACCACAGCTCTTGAGGAGGTAAAGACCACCATGAGGAGAGAGTCTTACCACAGCTCTTGAGGAGGTAAAGACCACCATGAGGAGAGAGTCTTACCACAGCTCTTGGAGGAGGTAAAGACCACCATGAGGAGAGAGTCTTACCACAGCTCTTGAGGAGGTAAAGACCACCATGAGGAGAGAGTCTTACCACAGCTCTTGAGGAGGTAAAGACCACCATGAGGAGAGAGTCTTACCACAGCTCTTGAGGAGGTAAAGACCACCATGAGGAGAGAGTCTTACCACAGCTCTTGAGGAGGTAAAGACCACCATGAGGAGAGAGTCTTACCACAGCTCTTGAGGAGGTAAAGACCACCATGAGGAGAGAGTCTTACCACAGCTCTTGAGGAGGTAAAGGCCACCATGAGGAGAGAGTCTTACCACAGCTCTTGAGGAGGTAAAGACCACCATGAGGAGAGAGTCTTACCACAGCTCTTGGAGGAGGTAAAGGCCACCATGAGGAGAGAGTCTTACCACAGCTCTTGAGGAGGTAAAGACCACCATGAGGAGAGAGTCTTACCACAGCTCTTGAGGAGGTAAAGGCCACCATGAGGAGAGAGTCTTACCACAGCTCTTGAGGAGGTAAAGACCACCATGAGGAGAGAGCCTTACCACAGCTCTTGAGGAGGTAAAGGCCACCATGAGGAGAGAGTCTTACCACAGCTCTTGAGGAGGTAAAGACCACCATGAGGAGAGAGCCTTACCACAGCTCTTGAGGAGGTAAAGACCACCATGAGGAGAGAGCTAGTGCAGCTAAAGGAGTTGTCTGGCATCAAGATGGTGCTGCGGCACAGAGAACAGACTGTAGAGACTCCTAGAGAGAAGCTGCAGCCCCTCACCAGCCTACTACCCCGCACCAGACCACCACCTCTACCAGACCAGAGGAAGCCCCTCGGCCCAGACGCAAGCGCGCACACACACACACACACACACACACAGCTATTGTACTGAAGATTTAAGAAGGAAAAAAAGAAAAAGCTAACAAATGTTTTCTGTTATACTGTTCATCTAACTCTGAACATCTTAGTAGTTAGTAGTTACTGTATTTCTGACTGTTATACTGTTCATCTAACTCTGAACATCTTAGTAGTTAGTAGTTACTGTATTTCTGACTGTTATCCTGTTTCTCACTCTGAACATCTTAGTAGTTAGTAGTTACTGTATTTCTGACTGTTATCCTGTTCATCTAACTCTGAACATCTTAGTAGTTAGTAGTTACTGTATTTCTGACTGTTATCCTGTTTCTCACTCTGAACATCTTAGTAGTTAGTAGTTACTGTATTTCTGACTGTTATCCTGTTCATCTCACTCTGAACATCTTAGTAGTTAGTAGTTACTGTATTTCTGACTGTTATCCTGTTTCTCACTCTGAACATCTTAGTAGTTAGTAGTTACTGTATTTCTGACTGTTATCCTGTTTCTCACTCTGAACATCTTAGTAGTTAGTAGTTACTGTATTTCTGACTGTTATCCTGTTCATCTCACTCTGAACATCTTAGTAGTTACTGTATTTCTGACTGTTATCCTGTTCATCTCACTCTGAACATCTTAGTAGTTAGTAGTTACTGTATTTCTGACTGTTATCCTGTTCATCTCACTCTGAACATCTTAGTAGTTAGTAGTTACTGTATTTCTGACTGTTATCCTGTTTCTCACTCTGAACATCTTAGTAGTTAGTAGTTACTGTATTTCTGACTGTTATCCTGTTCATCTAACTCTGAACATCTTAGTAGTTAGTAGTTACTGTATTTCTGACTGTTATCCTGTTTCTCACTCTGAACATCTTAGTAGTTAGTAGTTACTGTATTTCTGACTGTTATCCTGTTCATCTCACTCTGAACATCTTAGTAGTTACTGTATTTCTGACTGTTATCCTGTTCATCTCACTCTGAACATCTTAGTAGTTAGTAGTTACTGTATTTCTGACTGTTATCCTGTTCATCTCACTCTGAACATCTTAGTAGTTAGTAGTTACTGTATTTCTGACTGTTACCCTGTTTCTCACTCTGAACATCTTAGTAGTTAGTAGTTACTGTATTTCTGACTGTTATCCTGTTCATCTCACTCTGAACATCTTAGTAGTTAGTAGTTACTGTATTTCTGACTGTTATCCTGTTCATCTCACTCTGAACATCTTAGTAGTTAGTAGTTACTGTATTTCTGACTGTTATCCTGTTCATCTCACTCTGAACATCTTAGTAGTTAGTAGTTACTGTATTTCTGACTGTTACCCTGTTTCTCACTCTGAACATCTTAGTAGTTAGTAGTTACTGTATTTCTGACTGTTATCCTGTTCATCTCACTCTGAACATCTTAGTAGTTAGTAGTTACTGTATTTCTGACTGTTATCCTGTTCATCTCACTCTGAACATCTTAGTAGTTAGTAGTTACTGTATTTCTGACTGTTATCCTGTTCATCTCACTCTGAACATCTTAGTAGTTAGTAGTTACTGTATTTCTGACTGTGCTATTCTTTCTTTTTGCAACATGACATCACTATCAGTTAGCACGTGGAACATTCAAGGCCTAAACTCATCAACCTTTGGACTGAAGAGTTCAGAACAAATATTAAAGATGTTGACATCATCATTCTGCAAGAGACATGGTGTAAGACTGACATTGTTACTCACTGTCCCACAGGCTACAGAGAGGTCATTGTGCCATCACAGAAACACAGCTCTGTCAATAGAGGCAGAGACTCTGGAGGACTGATCATTTGGTACAAATCCAAACTACAAAATCTAATTGATCCCCTCAAAATTTGTAAATATCACATTTGGTTAAAACTGAAAAAAGAACTTGTACTGACAGAAAAATATGTGTTCCTTTGTGCAATATATATCCCCCCCTCAGAATCCCCCTATTACTCAGAGGAGATCTTTCCCACCCTGAGGGAAGAGACGTGCCATTTCCAGGCCCAGGGAAATGTGCTCATCTGTGGGGACACAAATGCTCGCACAGGAACACTACCTGATCTAACGACCACAAGAGGGGGCAGATTTATTTAATGGCCATACTGTTTCTAACTGTCTTCATCTCCCCCATAGAAACAACAGTGACAGCACCATCAACAAAAACGGAAGGGATCTGTTGCAGCTCTGTAGAAGCCTGGGTCTGTACTTTGTCAATGGAAGGTTACGGGAGACTCTCTGGGGAGATTCACCTATTGCTCACCTCTTGGCCACAGTACAGTAGACTATATGATTACAGACATTGACCCTTTCTCTCTCAGCTCATTCCCCTGTCAAGCCACTAACACCTCTGTCTGATCACAGCCAAATTACGTTGTTCCTCAAAAGAACAGACATGGAAACAACCACACATTCACAGCCCAGTAAGCTGTACAACATCAGAAATCCATACAGATGGGCCCAAAACAGCACAGAGGAATACCAGAAAGCAACCAGTAACCAAAACATCCAAACACACTTGGATAACTTTCTGGACACCACATTCACTCACAGTAAAGAAGGCATCAATCTAGCAGTAAATAACATAAGCTATATATTCACGCAAACTGCAAAAGAAGCACAACTGAAATTGATAAAAACTAAACAAAAAAGATCACAGTTGACAACTGGTTTGATGCAGATTGTAAAATTATCCGAAAAAACTCAGAACACTATCAAACCAAAAGCACAGAGACCCAAATAATGGTGAATTACACCTTAATTACTGTGAGACTTTAAAACTCAGAAACCAAAAAAGCACAGTACAACAGCAAGCAACTGACAATAATTGAGGAGTCCATTAACACAAACAACTTCTAGAAAAATTTGAAAAACGGACATATGGACAACCCGTTTTAAGTCACTCTACAACACCGTTCAAATTGACACAAACGCAGAGCAATGCCAAATTAATGAGATGTTGAATGGATTAGAAAAAGCTATAAAGGACAATCAAAATCCATTGGACTCCCCAATTACTGACCAGGAGCTCTATAAGAAACTTCAGGCCCTCAAATGTAAAAAAGCATGCGGACCTGATGGCATCTTAAATGAGATGCTCAAATTCACTAGTGCAAAAATTTCAATTGGCTATATTAAAACTGTTTAATTTGATCTTGAGTGTAGGTTATTTCCCTGACATGTGGAATCAAGGACTCATAACCCCAATCTTTAAGAACACATTGGACCCTAACAATTCCAAAAGCATGTGTGTGAACAGTAACCTGGGAAGGTTTTTTTCTGTAGTATTAGAGTTCTAAACTTCATTAAATAAGCACGATGTCTTGAGTAAAAGCCAAATCGGATTTATACCAAAACATCGCACGACTGATCATATTTACACTCTGATAGATAAACATGTCCGCCAAAATAATACCAAAATATACGCTTGCTTTATTGACTTCCAAAAAGCATTTGATTCTATTTGGCATACAGGACTGTTCTACAAAGTTATTGAAAGTGGTGTAGGGGGTAAAACATATGACATCATTAAATCAATGTATACTGGCAATACGTGCAGCATCAAAATTGGCAAGAAAATAACAGAATTCTTTAACCAGGGGCGGTGCCTTCGCCAGGGTTGCAATCTGAGCCCTGCACTCTTCAATATTTACATCAACGAATTGGCCACTATTCTAGAAAAATCCTCAGCCCCTGGTGTTAGTCTCAGCAATTCAGAAGTTAAATGCATGCCCTTCGCAGATGACCTATGCCTGGTGTCATCCACAGCACATGGCCTGCAGCAGAGCCTGGACCTGCTAGAGCAGTACTGCCAGACCTGGGCCCTGGCAATAAACCCCACAAAGACTAAAATAAAGATTTTCCAGAGAAGATCCAGGGAATTAGACCAAAGTTCTCAATTGTAGTGTACTGCACACACTACAATTACTTAGGTTTAAAAATAAGCTCAATTGGACACCTTAATGAGGCAGTGAATGAACTGAGAGAGAAAGCACGCAGGGAATTCTTCGCCATTAAAAAACTAATTCAAATTCAAATTTGGCTAAAACTAATTGAATGTGTCATTGAACCAATTGCACTTTATGGCAGTGAGGTGTGGGGTCCACTTGCAAAACAAGATTTCACCCAACGGGAAAAACACCCCATTGAAACCCTGCATGCTGTCACGATCGTCAGGAAGAACGGACCAAGCGTGTGTAGAGTTCCACATAATTTATTCCAAGTGAAACTTAAAAAAAAACAATAAAGAAGACAACTGATCGTCACAGAGTTCTGATTCTCCTAAATGTCCAGAGGAAAACTACAAACAATGCATGCTGGGCAGAATTAGGCCAATATCCACTAATAATAAAAACTCAAAAAAGAGCAATTAAGTTTTGGAAACATCTAAAATACAGTGACCCCCTCTCATATCATTACCATGCCTTGCAATACCAAGAGCTGAGCACAAGCACAAAGCAGTGCTATCTGGCCATAAATCGACAGTACACCGTAGCTAACTATTTGACCACTGATCAAAACCTTAGAAAATTCTTGACAAAGTACAAGCTCAGTGAGCACAGCCTTGCCATTGAGAAGGGTAGACACAGGAAAAGGTGGCTCCCTGTAGAGGAAAGGCTGTGCAACCACTGCACCACAGCAGAACCTGAGACAAAGCTGTATAAAACAATTAGACAGTGTAATTTCCCCAAATTTGAAACACTTATTCAAGGTTTCAAAGACCTCTCTGATGAGAGTAGGCTACCCGTCCTGTTGGGGGAGGAGCCAGAGAGCTGTGGGTTGGCAGCGCACTACATCGCTGCCTGCCATAAGATGTTGTCCAGTTGATAATATTGGTTATTATTATTAATTATGTTAATATTGTAAATCTCCAAAGTAAGCTTTGGCAATATGTACATTGTTATGTCATGCCAATAAAGCAAATTGAGAGAGAAAGAGAGAGACAGAGAAAGAGAGAGAGAGACAGAGAGAGAGAGAGAGAGAGAGAGAGAGAGAGAGAGAGAGAGAGAGAGAGAGAGAGAGAGCTGACAAGAAGTGTCATACCTCTCGGTCAGGCTGAACTTCCTGTTGATTTGTGTTTGTTCCCTCGGTAACGGCTGGGATGGCGCAGGATACTCCTGTGGAACACATTCATTAACACTCATTAAGTACTTTGAAAAGCTCTAAACGTGATGATTAGGAGTCTACTTTAAGGTTTGACACAATAGAACACTTCTAGAACAAAGCAGGGGAGAATATCTATGGCCAAAAGAGGAGGAGAGCAGCTATTTCATCCAGGCTATAGAAGAGGAGAGCAGCTATTTCACCCAGGCTATAGAGGAGGAGAGCAGCTGTTTCATCCAGGCTATAGAGGAGGAGAGCAGCTATTTCATCCAGGCTATAGAAGAGGAAAGCAGCTATTTCATCCAGACTATAGAGATTAGCTATTTCATCCAGGCTATAGAGGAGGAGAGCAGCTGTTTCATCCAGGCTATAGAGGAGGAGAGCAGCTATTTCATCCAGACTATAGAGATTAGCTATTTCATCCAGGCTATAGAGGAGGAGAGCAGCTGTTTCATCCAGACTATAGAGATTAGCTATTTCATCCAGGCTATAGAGGAGGAGAGCAGCTATTTCATCCAGGCTATAGAGGAGGAGAGCAGCAATTTCATCCAGACTATAGAGGAGGAGAGCAGCTATTTCATCCAGACTATAGAGGAGGAGAGCAGCTGTTTCATCCAGGCTATAGAGGAGCAGAGCAGCTGTTTCATCCAGACTATAGAGGAGGAGAGCAGCTATTTCATCCAGGCTATAGAGGAGGAGAGCAGCTGTTTCATCCAGGCTATAGAGGAGGAGAGCAGCTGTTTCATCCAGGCTATAGAGGAGGAGAGCAGCTATTTCATCCAGGCTATAGAGGAGGAGAGCAGCTATTTCATCCAGACTATAGAGGAGGAGAGCAGCTATTTCATCCAGACTATAGAGGAGGAGAGCAGCTATTTCATCCAGGCTATAGAAGAGGAAAGCAGCTATTTCATCCAGACTATAGGGATTAGCTATTTCATCCAGGCTATAGAGGAGGAGAGCAGCTGTTTCATCCAGGCTATAGAGGAGGAGAGCAGCTATTTCATCCAGACTATAGAGGAGGAGAGCAGCTATTTCATCCAGACTATAGAGGAGGAGAGCAGCTGTTTCATCCAGACTATAGAGGAGGAGAGCAGCTATTTCATCCATACTATAGAGGAGGAGAGCAGCTATTTCATCCAGACTATAGAGGAGGAGAGCAGCTGTTTCATCCAGACTATAGAGGAAGAGAGGAGCTATTTCATCCAGGCTATAGAGGAGGAGAGCAGCTATTTCATCCAGACTATAGAGGAGGAGAGCAGCTGTTTCATCCAGGCTATAGAGGAGGAGAGCAGCTATTTCATCCAGACTATAGAGGAGGAGAGCAGCTGTTTCATCCAGGCTATAGAGGAGGAGAGCAGCTGTTTCATCCAGACTATAGAGGAAGAGAGGAGCTATTTCATCCAGACTATAGAGGAGGAGAGCAGCTATTTCATCCAGACTATAGAGGAAGAGAGCAGCTATTTCATCCAGGCTATAGAGGAGAGCAGCTGTTTCATCCAGGCTATAGAGGAGGAGAGCAGCTATTTCACCCAGACTATAGAGGAGGAGAGCAGCTATTTCATCCAGACTATAGAGGAGGACAGCAGCTATTTCATCCAGGCTATAGAGGAGGAGAGCAGCTATTTCACCCAGACTATAGAGGAGGAGAGCAGCTGTTTCATCCAGGCTATAGAGGAGGAGAGCAGCTGTTTCACCCAGGCTATAGAGGAGGAGAGCAGCTGTTTCATCCAGGCTATAGAGGAGGAGAGCAGCTATTTCATCCAGGCTATAGAGGAGGAGAGCAGCTATTTCATCCAGACTATAGAGGAGGAGAGCAGCTATTTCATCCAGACTATAGAGGAGGAGAGCAGCTATTTCATCCAGACTATAGAGGAGGAGAGCAGCTATTTCATCCAGGCTATAGAGGAGGAGAGCAGCTATTTCATCCAGACTATAGAGGAGGAGAGCAGCTATTTCATCCAGACTATAGAGGAGGAGAGCAGCTATTTCATCCAGACTATAGAGGAGGAGAGCAGCTATTTCATCCAGACTATAGAGGAGGAGAGCAGCTATTTCATCCAGGCTATAGAGGAGGAGAGCAGCTATTTCATCCAGGCTATAGAGGAGGAGAGCAGCTGTTTCATCCAGACTATAGAGGAAGAGAGGAGCTATTTCATCCAGACTATAGAGGAGGAGAGCAGCTATTTCATCCAGACTATAGAGGAAGAGAGCAGCTATTTCATCCAGACTATAGAGGAGGACAGCAGCTATTTCATCCAGGCTATAGAGGAGGAGAGCAGCTATTTCACCCAGACTATAGAGGAGGAGAGCAGCTGTTTCATCCAGGCTATAGAGGAGGAGAGCAGCTGTTTCATCCAGGCTATAGAGGAGGAGAGCAGCTGTTTCATCCAGGCTATAGAGGAGGAGAGCAGCTATTTCATCCAGGCTATAGAGGAGGAGAGCAGCTATTTCATCCAGACTATAGAGGAGGAGAGCAGCTATTTCATCCAGACTATAGAGGAGGAGAGCAGCTATTTCATCCAGACTATAGAGGAGGAGAGCAGCTATTTCATCCAGGCTATAGAGGAGGAGAGCAGCTATTTCATCCAGACTATAGAGGAGGAGAGCAGCTATTTCATCCAGACTATAGAGGAGGAGAGCAGCTATTTCATCCAGACTATAGAGGAGGAGAGCAGCTATTTCATCCAGACTATAGAGGAGGAGAGCAGCTATTTCATCCAGACTATAGAGGAGGAGAGCAGCTATTTCATCCAGGCTATAGAGGAGGAGAGCAGCTATTTCATCCAGACTATAGAGGAGGAGACATGTTATAAAGGGTTTCCAAACATCTGTTGTAGAAAAACTCAACATGGGGGACAGATTAATAATTAACAATAAAATTATTGTAGATTCAGTTCCCATCTCAAAGACTGGAATCAGTTGATAACAAAAAAAACTGTGTGTGTGTGTGTCTTTATATCCTCATTTATCAGCCAAGGCTAAGCAAGCTACAACACACTACATCCTTATTCACATCTGGATCCATTTAATAGTGTTGGGCATCTTCAAATACTATAGAAGATACTGTCTATGTCCTCTATAACAGTAGCCTATACTTGCCTCTGTTGGTGTGTAGCCATATGGTAGGTACCCCTGATGTGGAGCCTTGCTGTCCTGGAGGAGAGGGGTGTTGACAGGGTGGAAGGCTGAATGAGGGGCCTCGATTTGGGCTTGGGGATGGGGGCAGGAGTGGGCCTGGGTCTTCTGGTATGTCTGGGGCTGAGTCCGAGTGTTATAGAGATCCCGAGCTGTACTGAGTGACTCTCTCTCCCTCTCTCCTTGTCTCTCCATCTCCCTCTCACGTTCCCTCGCCAGGTCAATCTCCTTCTCTCTTTCTCTCTCCCTCTCTCTCAGTCTAGCCTTCTCTTCGCTTTGTTTCTGTTCCTCTCTCTCCCGCTCTCTTTCCCTTTCAAGAGCCATCTCCCTCTCTCTTGCTCTCTCCTCCCTTTTCTTCCCTCTTTCCCACTCTCCCTCTCTCTCTCTCTCCCTCTCTCTCTCCCTCTCCTTCTCTCTCTCTCTCTCCCTATCCCTCTCCTTCTCTCCCTCCCTCTCCTTCTCTCTCTCCCTCTCCTTCTCCCTCTCCTTCTCTCTCTCCCTCTCCTTCTCTCTCTCCCTCTCCTTCTCCCTCTCCTTCTCTCTCTCCCTCTCCTTCTTTTCTCTATCCCTGTTGCTGCAAACCAATTGTCTCCGGGCCTCCATGGTTGTAATCGATAGGGGACTTTCCTGCTGGATTCCCCCCTGGTACGAGTACCTCCGCTGGGCTTGTCCCTGTCCGTAGCCCCCTCCCTGGTTCTCCAGCGTGGATGGATGAGGCTGCCTCCCGTGTCTATCTGGCCTCTGTCTTCGACTCGTCAGGCCTGGCAGATTCGACACCGACATACTCCTACTGGTCTCCTCAAAGAACTTACAACGATCCGCGAAAGGAAGAATATCGCACTCCTCCGTACGAGAAGAACGAGTGGTGGTGGAAGAAGAAGAGGAGGTGGAGGCTGCTCTTTCTCGTCCTGATACCCCCAGGGCCCCTCTGACCCTCTCGCCCTGACGGTCAGTGTCCATTTCCAGTTGGAGATTGTGTTCGGGCGTCCACCTCCATCGGCGAGCCATACCAGCTGGAGCTTGCTCATCCACCACCTGGATTCCCACATCGCAGCTGGGCATGGCTGGATCTAACCTCTGGGTGGTCCTGGATGGGTCTGATGCTTGGTCTTGGTCCTCTGGTGGTTCAGGATCTTCATCCCTGGGGGGTTGCAGAGCTGAAACTGGGGTTGGGGACGGCTGGTGGAGCTGGTGGAGCTGGGGTTTGGAAGTAGAGGCCAGTAGACTTCCAGGGGCTGGAGCTGATCGGCTGGCAACAGACGAGGCGTACCTGCCTTGGGAGCACCTTTCCTTGAGGTCGTCAGCCTCTTCCCTCTGGAGGTCCTCCAGGTCAGGACCCTCTTCTTCCTCAACCGTCTCCCCGCCGTAGAGCAGCCCTCCTGGGCCTTTGCTCTTCGACAGCTGGGCCTTCTTGCGCTGGATCTCATTTCGGAGGTTCGTGGCGAAGCGTTCGCTGCGGCGGCGTGACCGGGACGAACGGTGACTCCTGGGTTTCTTCATCAGCACCTCTCCATCATCATCATCTCCTCTTTCTCCTCTTCTTTCTCCTCCTCCTCCTCTCAGATTCTCCTCAAGTAGGCTATCCACACTTGCTGCAGCACTGAGAGGCCCAAAGTCTGTCTTCCGTACCCGCACGGAGCTTACTCCTCCCTGGGTACAGCCTCCAGAAGGCTTCTCTGACCCTGGTACACTCAATGACCTACCCCATGGGTGTTGGAGCTGGATGGGAGAGAGGAGAGTAGCAGCAGCAGCCCCCACCACCAATCCCATCTCCCTTGCCTCTCCAACCCCATCGATGTCCACCGATCCTGGGGTAGAGCAACAACTCCCTCCCCCTCCAGCACCCCCTCCCCACTTCCCCTGGTTCTGCTGGAGTTGGACAGGGGCGTTGTTACTCTCTAGATCCCCAGATCCTCCTCTGGCGGGGTGAAAGGGGGAGTGAGACCACTGGGAGCTGGAGGGGGAGACGGAGCTACAGTCTGAGGGGTCGCTGGAGAACTCTAGGAGATGTAGCTGGGACAAGAGTTTCTCAGGGGCACTGTGTCTGTAGAGACCCGATGAGGAGTGCTTGTTCTGGGGGAGGAGGTGGCTGGGCTCCCCTAAGGGTTCTGGATCTATGGAGGTGTCAGGAGGGCATGGGCTTGAGATGGGAGAAGGGGAGCTTATCTCTGGAGCAGGGAGGAGGGAGGAAAGGGGGTCTGGGTGGCTATTCTGGATCTCTGAGTTGCTGTACTTACGGGAACCTTTTTTCTTGGAGATGAGGGTGTAGTACTGCTCTAAGGAATCACCTTTGAAATTCCCAACCCTGTTTCCATTTCTGTTTCCCTCAGTCTTTGACGTCTCACAAGGAGCAGGATAGCCGTTGCTGCTCGGAACGCCAGGAATGTTCAGAAGATCGTTGTCATTGTCTTCGGCATGGCAACGGGAGAGGCTGGGAATTCCGACGGTGTCAGGGATGCATCGTTGTACTTTGACATCTGTGACACCGGAGCGACCCCGGGTGGCCCTAAAACTGTCCTTCCTGGTCGGCGGCTGGGGGGGACTCGAAACCTCCCTTTCCCCTTCTCCTCCGCCCATCTCCCCTTCTCCCTTCCTCCTCTCGTCCTCATAACAGTATGAAGATGGTCTCTCCTTCGCATCTGGCTGCCTCACTCTCGGTCTGGTCAGTGACCCAGACTTTAGTAAGGCAGAGGTCCTGGTCTCATCCTGGGGCTCGCCTGACTCCCTCCCCAGGGACGGTGCATCACCGCCAGCATACCCCCGGCTGGTGGGCCCCCCTGGCCCCAGGCTCTGGAGGATATTCTCCATGGAACAGGCTTCACCAGGCCTCAGTGAGACAGTATAGTCAGACGTATTAGAACTAGCTGAAAAAGAACTATAGGCAGAGTCTCTCTTGTTGTTGAAGATGACAGGGTCGACAGGGGAATTCTGAGAATCGTAGTCTCTCTTGTTGTTGAAAATGGCAGGGTCCACTGGGGAATTCTGGGAATCGTAGTCTCTCTTGTTGTTGAAGATGGCAGGGTCCACTAGGGAATTCTGGGAATTGTAGTCTCTCTTGTTGTTGAAGATGCCAGGGTCAACAGGGGAATTGTAGTCCCTCTTGTTGAAGATGGCAGGGTCCACTGGTGAATTCTGGGAATCGTAGTACACTTGGCTGCTAGGAGGCTCCAGGCTCTCCATGCTACCTAAAACAAGGATCATAATGTAAATCCGATGTTAAACATTATCCTATATGAATGTAAACGCATGTGTCTTTGGATTGTTTTCAAATCAAATCTAACCAAACCTAGAGAACTGCTGCGGTCTGTGGAGTAGTGTCTGGAGAGCTGATTCCACTGGATAGACAGATCACTGTAGAGAGGGAGGGGGAGAGAGAGGTCGAGAGAGGGGGAGAGGGAGCAAGAGAGGGGAGGGGTAGAGGGAGAGGTAGAGAGGGGGAGAGGGGGAGAGGGAGCAAGGGAGGGGAGGGGGCGAGGGCGGAATGTTATCTCTTTGAAATAGAATCCCAGTTGCACTAAATCTTCCAGTGAGGTTTATCTGCCTTACTGTATTCCACACATGGTTTGTCTGCCTTACTCTATTCCACACATGGTTTGTCTGCCTTACTGTATTCCACACATGGTTGGTCTGCCTTACTGTATTCCACACATGGTTTGTCTGCCTTACTGTATTCCACACATGTTTTATCTGCCTTACTGTATTCCACACATGGTTGGTCTGCCTTACTGTATTCCACACATGGTTTGTCTGCCTTACTGTATTCCACACATGGTTTGTCTGCCTTACTGTATTCCACACATGGTTGGTCTGCCTTACTGTATTCCACACATGGTTTGTCTGCCTTACTCTACTCCACACATGGTTTGTCTGCCTTATTGTATTCCACACATGGTTGGTCTGCCTTACTGTATTCCACACATGGTTGGTCTGCCTTACTGTATTCCACACATGGTTTATCTGCCTTACTGTATTCCACAAATGGTTTGTCTGCCTTACTGTATTCCACACATGGTTGGTCTGCCTTACTGTATTCCACACATGGTTTTTCTGCCTTACTGTATTCCACACATGGTTTGTCTGCCTTACTGTATTCCACACATTGTTTGTCTGCCTTACTCTATTCCACACGTGGTTGGTCTGCCTTACTGTATTCCACACATGGTTGGTCTGCCTTACTGTATTCCACACATGGTTGGTCTGCCTTACTGTATTCCACACATGGTTGGTCTGCCTTACTGTATTCCACACATGGTTTGTCTGCCTTACTCTATTCCACACATGGTTTGTCTGCCTTACTGTATTCCACACATGGTTTGTCTGCCTTACTGTATTCCACACATGGTTGGTCTGACTTACTGTATTCCACACATGGTTGGTCTGCCTTACTGTATTCCACACATGGTTGGTCTGCCTTACTGTATTCCACACATGGTTTGTCTGCCTTACTGTATTCCACACATGGTTGGTCTGCCTTACTGTATTCCACACATGGTTGGTCTGCCTTACTGTATTCCACACATGGTTGGTCTGCCTTACTGTATTCCACACATGGTTGGTCTGCCTTACTGTATTCCACACATGGTTGGTCTGCCTTACTGTATTCCACACATGGTTGGTCTGCCTTACTGTATTCCACACATGGTTTGTCTGCCTTACTGTATTCCACACATGGTTGGTCTGCCTTACTGTATTCCACACATGGTTGGTCTGCCTTACTGTATTCCACACATGGTTGGTCTGCCTTACTGTATTCCACACATGGTTGGTCTGCCTTACTGTATTCCACACATGGTTGGTCTGCCTTACTGTATTCCACACATGGTTGGTCTGCCTTACTGTATTCCACACATGGTTGGTCTGCCTTACTGTATTCCACACATGGTTGGTCTGCCTTACTGTATTCCACACATGGTTGGTCTGCCTTAATGTATTCCACACATGGTTGGTCTGCCTTAATGTATTCCACACATGGTTGGTCTGCCTTAATGTATTCCACACATGGTTGGTCTGCCTTACTGTATTCCACACATGGTTGGTCTGCCTTACTGTATTCCACACATGGTTGGTCTGCCTTACTGTATTCCACACATGGTTGGTCTGCCTTACTGTATTCCACACATGGTTTTAGACATTTTAAGGTAGGAAAAGAAGAGCAGGTTTGAATGGTAGCCTCTTTAAGCTGTCAGGGATTTCTGCTGCGTCGCGGTAGAGAGAGACAGGAAATGAGGTGGTAACCAAGGGAAATGACATCCCCTCCCTCATGAACACTTCATCAGGGAATGATGAGGAACATGACAGGAATACCAACTCTGTGGTGAATCACACAAACAGCCGCACTACACACACACACAGACACACACACAGACACACGCATACAAACACAGAAACACGCGTACACATTCACAAAAAAATGCTCACAGCTCAGCTTAGGGCCAGTAGGTAGCTTAGTGGTTAAGTAAACGAGCTGGCAAGGTGAACAAATCTGCCGTTCTGCCCTTGAGCAAGGCAGTTTACCCCCAACAACAACTTCTCCCCGGACTCTGATGATGTGGACGTTGATTAAAGCAGCCCCCCTTCACCTCTGATTCAGAGGGATTGGGTTAAATGTGGAAGAATGCATTCAGTTGTGCAACTGACTAGGGACTAGGTATCCCCCTTTCCATAGATAGTCACAGCACAGACACACACATATCGCAGACACACACACATACACACACTTAATGCCATCAACTAAGAGGAGTCTGTGAGAAAGTCAATAATATAGCCTACATAAGAGGGCGTGTGTTTCTGGAACTTTTGTCAGAACGAACGTACGAAAGGAAGACACACACTGGCATTCCGTTTATTAACCGTCTTCCTCTCTTTGTCCACATGTTCTGGGAGTCACCATGTCCTGTTATGCCGAGAGAATGTGTCTGATCAGCTGTTGCAGTGTGTGTGGGGGGGGGCAAAAAGGGCAAGGACAGGCCTGAATAACTTTGGGAATTGCAGCACAAAGCGACTACAGCTTTATGTAAACTCCAGCCTATCTACTTCGCCAGTTAAAACCATTCGCTGTGTGTGTGTGGGGTGTGGGAGATACATAAACACTGGCCTATCTAAGCCTGTTAAAACAATTAGGGGTAATTGTACCATTGATAGTTATCAAAAAGGAACCGCTGTGTGTGTGTGTGCGCGCACATTCAAATTTACTGAACATATCAGGGAGTCCATTTCCTGTTGTTATTAGCTAGAGGTAACTTTTACATAGTTATATTGTTATTTTTATGTATATGTAACTACGCTCATAAAGGAACACCCTCAAAGTAATTTAATGACATTTAAGTAGCCACTAACCAGGACAACTCAGGACAGCTCGCCTCGGTCAGGCTCAGGACAGCTCAGTACAGCTCAGTACAGCTCAGTACAGCTCAGGACAGCTCGCCATAGTCAGGCTCAGTACAGTTCAGGACAGCTCAGGACAGTTCAGGACAGCTCAGTACAGTTCAGGACAGCTCAGGACAGCTCAGTACAGCTCAGGACAGTTCAGGACAGCTCAGGACAGCTCAGTACAGCTCAGTACAGCTCAGGACAGCTCAGTACAGTTCAGTACAGTTCAGGACAGCTCAGGACAGCTCAGTACAGCTCAGGACAGTTCAGGACAGCTCAGGACAGCTCAGTACAGCTCAGTACAGCTCAGGACAGCTCAGTACAGTTCAGTACAGTTCAGGACAGCTCAGGACAGCTCAGTACAGCTCAGTACAGCTCAGGACAGCTCAGTACAGCTCAGTACAGCTCAGGACAGCTCAGTACAGCTCAGTACAGCTCAGGACAGTTCAGGACAGCTCAGGACAGTTCAGGACAGCTCAGTACAGCTCGCCATAGTCAGGCTCAGTACAGTTCAGGACAGCTCGCCATAGTCAGGCTCAGGACAGCTCAGGACAGCTCAGGACAGCTCAGTACAGCTCAGGACAGCTCAGTACAGCTCAGGACAGCTCAGGACAGTTCAGTACAGCTAAGTACAGCTCAGGACAGCTCGCCATAGTCAGGCTCAGTACAGCTCAGGACAGCTCAGTACAGCTCGCCATAGTCAGGCTCAGTACAGCTCAGTACAGCTCAGGACAGCTCAGGACAGCTCAGGACAGCTCGCCATAGTCAGGCTCAGTACAGCTCAGGACAGCTCGCCATAGTCAGGCTCAGGACAGCTCAGGACAGTTCAGTACAGCTCGCCTCGGTCAGGCTCAGTAGTGTGATCAGCCATTTTGATAGTCATCCAGTGAGTAATGTCTGAATCAACATCTGTGTGTGTGTGTGTGTGTGTGTGTGTGTGTGTGTGTGTTAATCTTTGGGAGCACGTCACAGGACAAAATTCCCCTGGTCTGGCCTACCCAACAATACACTCCCACAAGACTGTGTGTACCCAACCACCCATATACACACAGCACAGATAGGCATGTGCACCCACACCAACACACTCCTGTCTAGTAATAGCTGTTTAAAGGATTATAGCGTCTGAATGTTTAATAGGACACATTCCTGCTTAATGAATATCTGTCTGCATACAGCTACAGTAGACACCTGTTGTACTCAGTATGTACAGATGTGTGTGTGTGTACAGATGTGTGTGTGTACATGTCTGTCTGGGTGGTACCTGCTGTCGAGTGCCAGTGTAGTGTGTACATGTCTATCTGGGTGGTACCTGGTGTCTGCTGTCGAGTGCCAGGGTAGTGTGTAGGGCCCAGGGTGGAGCTGCATGGCAGAGGGGGCAGGGGGAGGAGGGGAGGGTGTCGGCAGGGAGAGGCGGGAGAGGGGTAGAACTGGGGTGGGACTCTGATGATGACAGCCTGGCCAGATGCCAGGAGTGAGGCCTGATCACAGGTATGCTGCGTCTGGAGAGAGAGAGAGAGAAAGAGAGAGAGAGAGAGAGACAGATAGAGAGACAGACAGACACAGAGAGAGAGAGAACACACACTGGTGAGGGAGAGTGTATAATAATGTCTGTGTGTATAATAATAATTATTATTATAATACACACAGACAGTATGCACAAACAATATACTGAACACCTAGAAAGACAACGGTCAGACACACACGTGAGTAAAAAGTAAATCAAATCAATCGTAGAGCTTTCAAACGTAGGACCAGGTATCCTGCTGCTCCCCAAAATATTCCCTAATAATTATAATAATAATACTAATAATAAATAATTATAATCAATCATCATAATAATAATAATCATAATAATAATTATAATAATAATAATGATGATGATGATGATGATAACGATGATAACGATGATGATAATCATAAAGATAATAATAATGATAATAATAATTCCTGGAGTGTAGAAGACTATAAACAAGTGAGGGAAAAAAGTATTTGATCCCCTGATGATTTTGTACGTTTAGCCACTGACAAAGAAATGATCAGTCTATAATTTTAATGGTAGGTTTATTTGAACAGTGAGAGACAGAATAACAACAAAAAAATCCAGAAATTGCACGTGAAAAATGTTATAAATTGATTTGCATTTTAATGAGGGAAATAAGTATTTGACCCCTCTGCAAAAGATGACTTAGTACTTTGTGGCAAAACCCTTGTTGGCAATCACAGAGGTCAGACGTGTCTTGTAGTTGGCCACCAGGTTTGCACACATCTCAGGAGGGATTTTGTCCCACTCCTCTTTGCAGATCTTCTCCAAGTCATTAAGGTTTCGAGGCTGACGTTGGCAACTCGAACCTTCAGCTCCCTCCACAGATTTTCTATGGGATTAAGGTCTGGAGACTGGCTAGGCCACTCCAGGACCTTAATGTTCTTCTTCTTGAGCCACTCCTTTGTTGCCTTGGCCGTGTGTTTTGGGTCATTGTCATGTTGGAATACCCATCCACAACCCATTTTCAATGCCCTTGCTGAGGGAAGGAGGTTCTCACCCAAGATTTGACGGTACATGGCCCCGTCCATCGTCCCTTTGATGCGGTGAAGTTGTCCTGTCCCTTTAGCAGAAAAACACCCCCAAAGCATAATGTTTCCACCTCCATGTTTGACGGTGGGGATGGTGTTCTTGGGGTCATAGGCAGCATTCCTCTTCCTCCAAACACGGCGAGTTGAGTTGATGCCAAAGAGCTCCATTTTAGTCTCATCTGACCACAACACTTTCACCCAGTTGTCCTCTGAATCATTCAGATGTTCATTGGCAAACTTCAGACGGGCATGTATATGTGCTTTCTTGAGCAGGGGGACCTTGCGGGCGCTGCAGGATTTCAATCCTTCACGGCGTAGTGTGTTACCAATTGTTTTCTTGGTGACTATGGTCCCAGCTGCCTCCTCCTGTGTAGTTCTGGGCTGATTCCTCACCGTTCTCATGATCATTGCAACTCCACGAGGTGAGATCTTGCATGGAGCCCCAGGCAGAGGGAGATTGACAGTTATTTTGTGTTTCTTTCATTTGCGAATAATCGCACCAACTGTTGTCACCTTCTCACCAAGCTGCTTGGCGATGGTCTTGCAGCCCATTCCAGCCTTGTGTAGGTCTACAATCTTGTCCCTGACATCCTTGGAGAGCTCTTTGGTCTTGGCCATGGTGGAGAGTTTGGAATCTGATTGATTGATTGCTTCTGTGGACAGGTGTCTTTTATACAGGTAACAAACTGAGATTAGGAGCATTCCCTTTAAGAGTGTGCTCCTAATCTCAGCTCGTTACCTGTATAAAAGACACCTGGGAGCCAGAAATCTTTCTGATTGAGAGGGGGTCAAATACTTATTTCCCTCATTAAAATGCAAATCAATTTATAAAAATTTTCACATGCGTTTTTCTGGATATTTTTGTTGTTATTCTGTCTCTCACTGTTCAAATAAACCTACCATTAAAATTATAGACTGATCATTTCTTTGTCAGTGGGCAAATGTACAAAATCAGCAGGGGATCAAATACTTTTTTCCCTCACTGTATAAAGCCCTGCCCAGCCGGTCCGTGTGTTTCATGTGCACAGTGTTTCACGTGAAAGCTAGGTAGGAGCCTGGAACAAACATCATTGAGTTCCCGGGAGGTTCCCGCTCATGAATAGCCCATTATTAGTTCTGCTATTAATAACTTCAGAATAACCTCCTGGAATAACTCGCTAACGTTCTCCTCTCAGGAGGGAGAATTCCAACCGGTGGTGAAAACACACTAAAACACTGAATTCTAGGAATATGTCAGAGGAGGTAGAACCCTGACGGAGGAAGAACCCTGACGGAGGAAGAACCCTGACGGAGGTAGAATGTGGGACCTGGCAAGGATGGAAGTCGCAACACTTTGGGAATATTTATGTTCATGATCAAAATAATTGAAAACCATTCTTAAAGTAAACACAGAAGTTCCTAAAAACGTTCATTTTGGATTCCTCTCAGGATGGTTGTGTGTGTGTGTGTGCGCGCAAGCGTGCGTGTGCGTGCCAGGATGATTGTCCTTTCCCTGAAAATGTCCCTCAGAGTCAGAACCAGGAACCCTTGGGAATGGTTCCGGAATTATGGAAAGAGATTCTGGAAGTTCCCAGACCGTATAGAACAAACACTATTATTTTCTATTCCAGGACTAATAATGGATCCAATATTAGTTTTTTCCCAGGACTGTTAACCTCTTCCAGCTAGGGTCCCATTTTCCAAATTTTCGCCTGTCTGACGTGCCCAAAGTTAAATGCCTACCACTCATGGCCAGAAACTAGGATATTTACATATTTAGTACTATTGGATAGGAAACACTCTGAAGTTTATAAAACCATTAAGATATAGTCTGTGGCTATTCCAGAACAGATTTAGCAGGCAAAAACCAGAGAGATTTCTGTCCGAATTTATTTTTCTGTTGCTCTCCTCTCATTTTGAAGCCCATGTAATATTTTTCTATGGGGAATAGGACCGAGGTTGCAGTACTTATGGCTTCCACTAGATGTCAACAGTCTCTGGAAAGGGTATGGAGGAAAAAGCTCTGACCAGATCCTTAGAGAGAGAGAATTACTACCGATAGGGAAAAAAGGTAAACAGACGTGCACGCTCACGAGAACGTGAACGCGCCAGCGACCAACTTTCTTTTCGCCTTTAACGCTTTCACTTACCGTTCTTGTAAAATATGATCGCTATTATTCATAAAAGAATACATAAGGATGCATTATTAATGATATTTGATTTGTTTGTGAAAAGATGAGAGGTATAATTTGAACGCGATCCCTTCACTGTAAAACGGGCGAGTAGACTGACAATGCTTGGTGGAGTAGCTGAACGTAACGTGCCAAAAACAACGGATATTTATGGATATAATTATTTACTTTTTCTAACAAAAGAACCATGGATTATCTTGTTTGGACACTTGGGAAGACCTCAGAAGAAGTTATTTGAAAGGTAAGCGATTTATATTAGCTGTGATATGGATATTTTGAGAACCGAGCTGGATATGAATTTATGCTAATGTGGAAAATATGTGAGGTACTAGCCTCAAACAATCAAATGTAGTGCTTTCGCCGTAAAGCCTTTTAAAATCTGACAACGCAGTGATATTGCCAAGAAGCAGAGCTTTTGATGGCTATGCAACACTATGCAACACTTGTATATCGAAGTTAAATATTACTTAATATGTATTACTTAATATGTATTTTGAATTTGGCGTTATGTTTGTTTCTGAAAACGATCCCGCTTAAAGGGATCGCGCGCTAAGAGGTTAAAGGAGCCCAGATTAAGTCTGGAATGATTGAAGAATTTAATACAGAAAGAAATTAGGAAAAAAAAGCTATTCTAGAGATGTAGGGTTTTTGAAATGAGCCTTTTAGACTAAATCTGTGTCTGGGAAACCGGCCTATACTGGATTTAGAGATACAGTGGGGCAAAAAAGTATTTAGTCAGCCACCAATTGTGCAAGTTCTCCAACTTAAAAAGATGAGAGAGGCCTGTAATTTTCATCATAGGTACACTTCAACTATGACAGACGAAATGAGAAAAAGAAATCCAGAAAATCACATTGTAGGATTTTTTATTTATTTATTTGCAAATTATGGTGGAAAATAAGTATTTGGTCAATAACAAAAGTTTATCTCAATACTTTGTTATATACCCTTTGTTGGCAATGACAGAGGTCAAACGTTTTTTGACCTAAGTCTTCACAAGGTTTTCACACTGTTGCTGGTATTTTGGCCCATTCTTCCATGCAGATCTCTTCTAGAGCAGTGATGTTTTGGGGCTGTCGCTGGGCAACACGGACTTTAAACTCCCTCCAAAGATTTTCTATGGGGTTGAGATCTGGAGACTGGCTAGGCCACTCCAGGACCTTGAAATGCTTCTTACGAAGCCACTCCTTCGTTGCCCGGGCGGTGTGTTTGGGATCATTGTCATGCTGAAAGACCCAGCCACGTTTCATCTTCAATACCCTTGCTGATGGAAGGAGGTTTTCACTCAAAATCTCACGATACATGGCCCCATTCATTCTTTCCTTTACACGGATCAGACGGGTTGGTCCCTTTGCAGAAAAACAGCCCCAAAGCATGATGTTTCCACCCCCATGCTTCACAGTAGGTATGGTGTTCTTTGGATGCTACTCAGCATTCTTTGTCCTCCAAACACGACGAGTTGAGTTTTTACCAAAAAGTTATATTTTGGTTTCATCTGACCATATGACATTCTCCCAATCCTCATCTGGATCATCCAAATGCTCTCTAGCAAACTTCAGACGGCCTGAACATGTACTGGCTTAAGCAGGGGGACACGTCTGGCACTGCAGGATTTGAGTCCCTGGCGGCGAGTGTGTTACTGATGGTAGGCTTTGTTACTTTGGTCCCAGCTCTCTGCAGGTCATTCACTAGGTCCCCCGTGTGGTTCTGGGATTTTTGCTCACCGTTCTTGTGATCATTTTGACCCCACGGGTGAGATCTTGCGTGGAGCCCCAGATCGAGGAAGATTATCAGTGGTCTTCTATGTCTTCCATTTCCTAATAATTGCTCCCACAGTTGATTTCTTCAAACCAAGCTGCTTACCTATTGCAGATTCAGTCTTCCCAACCTGGTGCAGGTCTACAATTTTGTTTCTGGTGTCCTTTGACAGCTCTTTGGTCTTGGCCATAGTGGAGTTTGGAGTGTGACTGTTTGAGGTTGTGGACAGGTGTCTTTTATACTGATAGCAAGTTCAAACAGGTGCCATTAATACAGGTAACGAATGGAGGACAGAGGAGCCTCTTAAAGAAGAAGTTACAGGTCTGTGAGAGCCAGAAATCTTGCTTGTTTGTATGTGACCAAATACTTATTTTCCACCATAATTTGCAAATAAATTCATAAAAAATCCTACAATGTGATTTTCTGGATTTTTTTTCCCTCATTTTGTCTGTCATAGTTGAAGTGTACCTATGATGAAAATTACAGGCCTCTCTCATCTTTTTAAGTGAGAGAACTTGCACAATTGGTGGCTGACTAAATACTTTTTTTCCCCACTGTATACTGTACTTAGAATGTGATCCGTTAAACTACAGTTGTGAAACTACTGAAAAAGAGCGAGATATCTGGCTACTGAAGATGAGAGATATCTGGCTCATGAAGAACAGCGAGATATCTGGCTACTGAAAAACAGCGAGATATCTGGCTACTGAAGATGAGCGAGATATCTGGCTACTGAAGAAGAGAGATATCTGGCTCATGAAGAAGAGCGAGATATCTGGCTCATGAAGAAGAGCGAGATATCTGGCTACTGAAGAAGAGTGAGATTTCTGGCTACTGAAGAAGAGCGATATCTGGCTACTGAAGAAGAGAGATATCCGGCTACTGATGATGAGAGATATCTGGCTACTAAAAATGAGAGATATCTGACTACTGAAGAAGAGAGATATCCGGCTACTGAAGAAGAGCGATATCTGGCTACTGAAGAAGAGAGATATCTGACTACTGAAGAAGAGAGATATCCAGCTACTAAAGAAGAGCGATATCTGGCTACTGAAGAAGAGAGATATCTGGCTACTGAAGAAGAGAGATATCTGGCTACTGAAGAAGAGCGATATCTGGCTACTGAAGAAGAGAGATATCCGGCTACTAAAGAAGAGCGATATCTGGCTACTGAAGAAGAGAGATATCCGGCTACTGAAGAAGAGCGATATCTGGCTACTGAAGAAGAGAGATATCCGGCTACTGAAGAAGAGAGATATCCGGCTACTGAAGAAGAGCGATATCTGGCTACTGAAGAAGAGAGATATCCGGCTACTGAAGAAGAGAGATATCCGGCTACTGAAGAAGAGCGATATCTGGCTACTGAAGAAGAGAGATATCCGGCTACTGAAGATGAGCGATATCTGTCTACTGAATAAGAGAGATATCTGGAGATGTATATATCTACTGTTCTCCATCCACACTTTAAATGTGAAACATACATACAGTAAGTGAAACAGTGAGTTATTAAGTACACTGTAAATTAAGAAGTCGTTATTCAGAGACATAATGTACTAGAATCACATTGTGATTCACTGACCTAGTCCTGCTGTTACAGTAAGACAGAGGAACACTTCATCACCCCCACCCCCCCCAACGAACAAACCGCAGTTAACGTGATTAGCGACCGCAAACCAGTCAGTGACGGACACAGTCAGACATTCAGGAAAGCAAATCAACTTCACAAGACAAAACTGTCCTTAGTTCTATTTATAAACACTGTGAGCATCCCAAATGACACCCTATTCCCTAGGGGGAGAGAGAGAGAGAGAGAGAGAGAGAGAGAGGAAGCATATGGCTTTGGTCAAAAGTAGTGCACTATATAGGGAATTGGGTGCCATTTCGGACATACATACATTTAGTCTACAGTAGCTGAATGCTTCACTGTGACCCAAATATAACAACATCCCGTACAGCCAGGCTACCATCCATCTAGAAATATAATTGATGGAAACCAGCGGTAAAAGAGGATGGAAATACTGCACGTCCAGATACAATGTCTAACTGTGTAACAGCTGATGTTGAACACAGACTACCACTGTCTAACTGTGTAACAGCTGATGTTGAACACAGACTACCACTGTCTAACTGTGTAACAGCTGATGTTGAACACAGATTACCACTGTCTAACTGTGTAACAGCTGATGTTGAACACAGACTACCACTGTGTAACAGGGAAACAGCTGATGTTGAACACAGACTACCACTGTGTAACAGGGAAACGGCTGATGTTGAACACAGACTACCACTGTGTAACAGGAAACAGCTGATGTTGAACACAGACTACCACTGTGTAACAGGAAACAGCTGATGTTGAACACAGACTACCACTGTGTAACAGGGAAACAGCTGATGTTGAACACAGACTACCACTGTGTAACAGGGAAACAGCTGATGTTGAACACAGACTACCACTGTGTAACAGGGAAACAGCTGATGTTGAACACAGACTACCACTGTGTAACAGGGAAACAGCTGATGTTGAACACAGACTACCACTGTGTAACAGGGAAACAGCTGATGTTGAACACAGACTACCACTGTGTAACAGGGAAACAGCTGATGTTGAACACAGACTACCACTGTGTAACAGGGAAACAGCTGATGTTGAACACAGACTACCACTGTGTAACAGGGAAACAGCTGACTGATACTGCTGAACTAGACAGACACTAGACACACTACACAGAGGGGAGTAAAGTAGATTTTAGAACAGGGTACACAGAGGGGAGTAAAGTCGGGTTTAGAACACAGTACACAGAGGGGAGTAAAGTAGGATTTAGTACACAGTACACAGAGGGGAGTAAAGTAGGATTTAGTACACAGTACACAGAGGGGAGTAAAGTAGGATTAAGTACACAGTACACAGAGGGGAGTAAAGTAGGAATTAGAACACAGTACACAGAGGGGAGTAAAGTAGGATTTAGTACAGAGTACACAGAGGGGCCTAAAGTAAGATTTAGTACACAGTACACAGACGGGAGTAAAGTAGGATTTAGTATACAGTACACAGAGGGGAGTAAAGTAGGATTTTGTACACAGTACACAGAGGGGAGTAAAGTAGGATTTAGTACACAGTACACAGAGGGGAGTAAAGTAGGATTTAGTACACAGTACACAGAGGGGACTAAAGTAGGATTAAGTACACAGTACACAGAGGGGAGTAAAGTAGGAATTAGAACACAGTACACAGAGGGGAGTAAAGTAGGATTTAGTACAGAATACACAGAGGGGCCTAAAGTAGGATTTAGTACACAGTACACAGAGGGGAGTAAAGTAGGATTTAGTACACAGTACACAGAGGGGAGTAAAGCAGGATTTAGTACACAGATGGGAGTGAAGTAGAATTTAGTACACATTACACAGGCGGGAGTAAAGTAGGATTTTGTACACAGTACACCGAGGGGAGCAAAGTAGGATTTAGTACACAGTACACAGAGGGGAGACCAATGGGAGACAGAATGAAGAAGAGCTGGAAAGATGAAAAGAGGAAACATACAGACCCAATCCTTTCTAACTGTTCTAGAGTCTGTCCATAACTTACCAGAGTGGCTCCACACAGAGGATTCATCTAGACACACCTGATCCTAGAAACAGTGTCTATTGGTTCAGAGTCAGGGTCAGGTCAACCATTAATTAATCCATAGACTGGTCTGAGAGCAGTCCTTACAGCACAGCACACAACAATGGGCTTAGCCCAAACAAGGTGATCCGGCTACTTAGTACTGTTTCTCCACAAAGTCTTCAACTTAACCCTTCCACTGCAATGTTGAAAAGAAGCCAGGAACACAGATGATACACATTGTTGAGATAAGTTCCTCTAAGAACCCTCTTCTCACCTTTTCTCATTTCCCAGTTCTCTGGCCTTATTAAGAGAGCTATGTTTTGTTCCTAGGAGTTGTCCTGTTCCTAGGAGTAGTTCTGTTCCTAGGAGTAGTCCTGTTCCTAGGAGTAGTCCTGTTCCTAGGAGTAGTCCTGTTCCTAGGAGTAGTTCTGTTCCTAGGAGTAGTCCTGTTCCTAGGAGTAGTCCTGTCCTTAGGAGTAGTCCTGTCCTTAGGAGTAGTCCTCCAGTCCTCCAGTAGCAGAATCAGACTGTGTTCAAAGTCCACTCTGTCCCTCTCTCTCTGTGTCGTCCATCTCAACTGACCTAGACTCCAATCACACCCTCCCTTGCTTCTGTCATTGGTTGTCTGCCTCCACCCCATCTTCCCTCCCCCTCTCTAGGCAGGATACTGTTGGGGGGGGAGAGAGAGAGAGAGAGAGAGAGAGAGAGAGAGAGAGAGAGAGCGAGAGCGAAAGAGAGAGCGAGCGAGAGAGGAAGCTATGTTAGTAGCAGATAAAGACTGGGACGCTTTTAAAATAATTTCCCAAAGTTCCACACTGTTATTGTTCCACACAGAGAAATATGCAGAGGTACTTCCTGTCTAGGAACGAGAGAGGGGAGGGAGGGAGGGAGGGAGGGAGAAGGAACGAAGGGAAGAGAGAAGAGGGAAGAGGGAAGAGAGAGAAAGAAACAGGGAGCGATAGAGAGATGGGGTGAGACTCGTGAGAGAGAGAAAGGGGAGGGAGGGCAGGAGGGAGGAAGGGACAGACACCAGTTCTGGAACTGTAGAAACAAGAGAACAAGAGAGAGAGAGAGGGAGAAGGAAGAGATGAGTGTTATTGTAGAGTCCAGCCAGGTTATTTTTATCTTACTCTTTACTGATTAGTGACAGAACAACACAGAGATGGGAGATCCTCAGCATTATATAGGGAGGAGGAGAGAGGAGGAGAGGTCCTCAGCAGGGTATAGGGAGGAGGAGAGAGAGGAGGAGAGAGGAGGAGAGGTCCTCAGCAGGGTATAGGGAGGAGGAGAGAGAGGAGGAGAGAGGAGGAGAGGTCCTCAGCAGGGTATAGGGAGGAGGAGAGAGAGGAGGAGAGGTCCTCAGCAGGGTATAGGGAGGAGGAGAGAGAGGAGGAGAGAGGAGGAGAGGTCCTCAGCAGGGTATAGGGAGGAGGAGAGAGAGGAGGAGAGGTCCTCAGCAGGGTATAGGGAGGAGGAGAGAGAGGAGGAGAGAGGAGGAGAGGTCCTTAGCAGGGTATAGGGAGGAGGAGAGAGAGGAGGAGAGGTCCTAAGCAGGGTATAGGGAGGAGGAGAGAGAGGAGGAGAGAGGAGGAGAGGTATTCAGCAGGGTATAGGGAGGAGGAGAGGTCCTCAGCATTGTATAGGGAGGAGGAGAGAGGAGGAGAGATCCTCAGCATTGTATAGGGAGGAGGAGAGAGAGGAGGAGAGAGGAGGAGAGGTCCTCAGCAGGGTATAGGGAGGAGGAGAGAGAGGAGAGGTCCTAAGCAGGGTATAGGGAGGAGGAGAGAGAGGAGGAGAGAGGAGGAGAGGTCTTCAGCAGGGTATAGGGAGGAGGAGAGGTCCTCAGCATTGTATAGGGAGGAGGAGAGAGGAGGAGAGATCCTCAGCAGGGTATAGGGAGGAGGAGAGAGAGGAGGAGAGGTCCTAAGCAGGGTATAGGGAGGAGGAGATAGAGGAGGAGAGAGGAGGAGAGGTCCTCAGCAGGGTATAGGGAGGAGGAGAGAGAGGAGGAGAGAGGAGGAGGAAAGGTCCTCAGCAGGGTATTGGGTACCTGCCAACTTTACTGTTTTTACTTTTTAATTACAGTTGTATTTTTTTATCCTCACTCAACTTTTTTCAATAAACATTTTCACCCCGGACGCTTTATCTGGACGTCAGGACCTCCACCAGCCGAAGCTAAGTAGTAACATTAACATTATGCCTTCTAACTGCAGTCACTGTACTCATAATATAGAGGAGAACGGTCGCCTTATGGTGAGGATAGCTGTGCTGCAAGCCCAGCTCCAGATGGGAAGGGTAATTTAAGTGTAGGAAAGCGTCTGTGCCACCAGTAAGTACATATTAGAGTATTAATCCCCTCGCAGAGTCCCCGCAGCCTGACAATTTTCTCATGGCTTCTGGAAGGAAATGCTGTAGGAATGCTCAACCGGTGTTGCTCATTCAGCCGACAGAAACTTTCAACTGGTTTTCCCCATTAAGCAACGAGTCGGAGTCAGAGGCCGAGCCTTCTCTGGTCTCTCCTCCACCCGTTACGGGGTCTGAGACGCCGAGGCCTCCCACCATTAGCTCTGACAAATTGAAAACCCTAGTCATTGGCGACTCCATTACCCGCAGTATTAGACTTAAAACGAATCATCCAGCGATCATACACTGTTTACCAGAGGGCAGGGCTACCGACGTTAAGGCTAATCTGAAGATGGTGCTGGCTAAGGCTAAAACTGGCGAGTGTAGAGAGTATAGAGATATTGTTATCCACGTCGGCACCAAAGATGTTAGGATGAAACAGTCAGAGGTCACCAAGCACAACATAGTTTCAGCGTGTAATCAGCTAGAAAGATGTGTCAGCATCGAGTAATTGTCTCTGGTCCCCTCCCAGTTAGGGGGAGTGATGAGCTCTACAGCAGCCTCAACTCAATCGCTGGTTGTAAAACTGTTTTCTGCCCCTCCCAAAATATATAATTTGTAGATAATTGTCCCTCTTTCTGGGACTCACAAACAGGATCAAGCCTGGCCTGCTGAGGAGTGACGGACTCCATCCTAGCTGGAGGGGTGCTCTCATCTTATCTACGAACATAGACAGGGCTCTAACTCATCGAGCTTCACAATGAGATAGGGTGCAGGCCAGGCAGCAGGCTGTTAGCCAGCCTGCCAGCTTAGTGGAGTCTGCCACTAGCACAGTCAGTGTAGTCAGCTCAGCTATCCCCATTGAGACCGTGTCTGTGCCTTGATCTAGGTTGGGCAAAACTAAACATGGTGGTGTTCGCCTCAGCAATCTCACTGGAATAAAGACATTCCTGCCATTATTGAAAGAGATTGTGATATCTAACATCTCAAAATAGGGCTACTTAATGTTAGATCCCTCACTTCCAAGGCAGTTATAGTCAATGAACTAATCACTGATCATAATCTTGATGTGTTTGGCCTGACTGAAACATGGCTTAAGCCTGATGAATTTACTATGTTAAATGAGGCCTTACCTCCTGGTTACACTTGTGACCATATCCCCCGCGCATCTCGCAAAGGCGGAGGTGTTGCTAATATTTACGATAGCAAATTTCAATTTACCCCCCCAAAAATGACTGCATTTCCGTATTTTGAGCTTCTAATCATGTAGCCTACTCAATCACATTTTATAGCTACTTTTTACAGGCCTCCTGGGCTGTATACAGCGTTCCTCACCGAGTTCCCTGAATTCCTATCGGACCTAGTAGTCATGGCAGATAATATTCATATTTTTGGTGACTTTAATAATCACATGGAAAAGTCCACAGACCCACTCTAAAATGCTTTCAGAGCCATCATCGACTCAGTGGGTTTTGTCCAACATGTCTCCGGACCTACTCACTGCCACAGTCATCCTCTGGACCTAGTTTTGTCCCGTGGAATAAATATTGTGGATCTAAATGTTTTTCCTCATAATCCTGGACTATCGGACTACCATTTTATTACGTTTGCAATCGCAACAAATAATCTGCTCAGACCCCAACCAAGGATCAACAAAAGCCGTGCTATAAATTCTCGGACAACCCAAAGATTCCTAGATGCCCATCCAGACACCCTCCACCTACCCAAGGACGTCAGAGTACAAAAATCAGTTAACCACCTAACTGAGGAACTCAATTTGCGTAATACCCTAAAAACAAAAAACATTTGTCATAAGAAACTAGCTCCCTGGTATACAGAAAATACCCGAGCCCTGAAGCAAGCTTCCAGAAAATTGGAATGGAAATGGCGCTACACCAAACTGGAAGTCTTCCGATTAGCTTGGAAAGACAGTACCGTGCAGTATCAAAGAGCCCTCGCTGCTGCTCGATCATCCTATTTTTTAAACTTAATTGAGGAGAATAAGAACAATCCTAAATTTATTTTTGATACTGTCACAAAGCTAACTAAAAAGCAGCATTCCCCAAGAGAGGCTTTCACTTCAGCAGTGATAAATTCATGAACTTCTTTGACGAAAAGATCATGATCATTAGAAAGCAAATTACAGACTCCTCTTGGGTTTAAGTCTTCATATTCCTCCAAAGCTCAGTTGTCCTGAGTCCACACAACACTGCCAGGACCTAGGATCAAGGGGGACACTCAAGTTTTTTTAATACTATATCTCTTGACACATTGATGAAATGAATCATGGCCTCTAAACCTTCAAGCTGCATACTGGACCCTATTCCAACTAAACTACTGAAAGAGCTGTTTCCTGTGCTTGGCCCTCCAATGTTGAACATAATAAACAGCTCTCTATCCACCGGATGTGTACCAAACTCACTAAAAATGGCAGTAATAAAGCCTTTTTTTTTTTTTTTAATCGGCCCATATTGAATCTTCCATTCCTCTCCATTTTTTTTAAAAAAGCTGTTGCCCAGCAACTCACTGCCTTCCTGAAGACAAACAATGTATACAAAACTCTTCAGTCTGGTTTTAGACCCCATCATAGCACTGAGACTGCACTCGTGAAGGTGGTAAATTACCTTTTAATGGCATCAGACCAAGGCTCTGCATCTGTCCTCGTGCTCCTAGACCTTAATGCTGCTTTTGATACCATCGAACACCATATTCTTTTAGAGAGATTGAAACCAAAATTGGTCTACAAGGACAAGTTCTGGCCTGGAAAGATTTGTCTCTGTTTTAGGACCACTATTGTTTTCACTATATATTTTACCTCTTGGTGATGTCATTCGGAAACATAATGTTAACTTTCACTGCTATGTGGACGACACACAGCTGTACATTTAGATGAAACATGGTGAAGCCACAAAACTGCCCTCCCTGGAAGCCTGTGTTTCAGACATAAGGAAGTGGATGGCGGCAAATGTTTTACTTTTAAACTCAGACAAAACAAAGATGCTAGTACTAGGTCCCAAGACACAAAGAGATCTTCTGTTGGATCTGACAATTAATCTTGATGGTTGTACAGTCGTCTCAAATAAAACTGTGACACTAATCTCTCTATTGACTAACATATCAAGACTGTTTCAAGGACAGCTTTTGTCCATCTTCAAGGTTTTGCTGCTAACCTACAAAGCATTACATGGGCTTGCTCCTACCCATCTTTCCGATTTGGTCCTGCCGTACATACTTACACGTACGCTACGGTCACAAGACGCAGGCCTCCTTACTGTCCCTAGAATTTCTAAGAAAACAGCTGGAGGCAAGGCTTTCTCCTATAGAGCTACATTTTTATGGAATGGTCTGCCTACCCATGTGAGAGACGGAGACTCGGTCTCGACCTTTAAGTCTTTATTGAAGACTCGTCTTCAGTAGGTCCTATGATTGAGTGTAGTCTGGCCCAGGGGTGTGAAGGTGAACGGAAAGACACGAGCGAGGAACTGCCCTTGCAGCCTCTGCCTGGCCGGTTCCCTCTCTCCACTGGGATTCTCTGCCTCTGACCCTATTACAGGGGCTGAGTCACTGGCTTACTGGTGCTCTTCCATGCCGTCCCTAGGAGGGTGCGTCACTTGAGTGGGTTGAGTCACTGACGTGATCTTCCTGTCCGAGATGGCGCCCCCCTCGTGTTCGTGCCGTGGGGGAAATCTTTCGTGGGCTATACTCGGCCTTGTCTCAGGGTAGTAAGTTGGTAGTTTGAAGATATCCCTCTAGTGGTGTGGGGGCTGTGCTTTGGCAATGTGGGAGGGATTATATCCTGCATGGTTGACCAGGTCCGGGGGTATTGTCGGACGGGGCCACAGTGTCTCCCGACCCCTCCTGTCTCAGCTTCCAGTATTTATGCTGCAATAGTTTGTGTCGGGGGGCTAGGGTCAGTCTGTTACAGTGGGGCAAAAAAGTATTTAATTAGCCACCAATTGTGCAAGTTCTCTCACTTAAAAAGATGAGAGAGGCCTGTAATTTTCATCATAGGTACACTTCAACTATGACAGACAAAATGAGGAAAAAAAATCCAGAAAATCACATTGTAGGATTTTTTATGAATTTATTTGCAAATTATGGTGGAAAATAAGTATTTGGTCACATACAAACAAGCAAGATTTCTGGCTCTCACAGACCTGTAACTTCTTCTTTAAGAGGCTCCTCTGTCCTCCACTCGTTACCTGTATTAATGGCACCTGTTTGAACTTGTTATCAGTATAAAAGACACCTGTCCACAACCTCAAACAGTCACACTCCAAACTCCACTATGGCCAAGACCAAAGAGCGGTCAAAGGACACCAGAAACAAAATTGTAGACCTGCACCAGGTTGGGAAGACTGAATCTGCAATAGGTAAGCAGCTTGGTTTGAAGAAATCAACTGTGGGAGCAATTATTAGGAAATGGAAGACATACAAGACCACTGATAATCTTCCTCGATCTGGGGCTCCACGCAAGATCTCACCCCGTGGGGTCAAAATGATCACAAGAACGGTGAGCAAAAATCCCAGAACCACACGGGGACCTAGTGAATGACCTGCAGAGAGCTGGGACCAAAGTAACAAAGCCTACCATCAGTAACACACTACGCCGCCAGGGACTCAAATCCTGCAGTGCCAGACGTGTCCCCCTGCTTAAGCCAGTACATGTTCAGGCCCGTCTGAAGTTTGCTAGAGAGCATTTGGATGATCCAGATGAGGATTGGGAGAATGTCATATGGTCAGATGAAACCAAAATAGAACTTTTTGGTAAAAACTCAACTCGTTGTGTTTGGAGGACAAAGAATGCTGAGTTGCATCCAAAGAACACCATACCTACTGTGAAGCATGGGGGTGGAAACATCATGCTTTGGGGCTGTTTTCTGCAAAGGGACCAGGACGACTGATCCGTGTAAAGGAAAGAATGAATGGGGCCATGTATCGTGAGATTTTGAGTGAAAACCTCCTTCCATCAGCAAGGGCATTGAAGATGAAACGTGGCTGGGTCTTTCAGCATGACAATGATCCCAAACACACCACCCGGGCAACGAAGGAGTGGCTTCAGAAGAAGCATTTCAAGGTCCTGGAGTGGCCTAGCCAGTCTCCAGATCTCAACCCCATAGAACATCTTTGGAGGGAGTTGAAAGTCCGTGTTGCCCAGCGACAGCCCCAAAACATCACTGCTCTAGAGGAGATCTGCATGGAGGAATGGGCCAAAATACCAGCAACAGTGTGTGAAAACCTCGTGAAGACTTACAGAAAACGCGTTTGACCTCTGTCATTGCCAACAAAGGGTATATAACAAAGTATTGAGATAAACTTTGTTATTGACCAAATACTTATTTTCCACCATAATTTGCAAATAAATAAATTAAAAATCCTACAATGTGATTTTCTGGATTTCTTTTTCTCATTTCGTCTGTCATAGTTGAAGTGTACCTATGATGAAAATTACAGGCCTCTCTCATCTTTTTAAGTTGGAGAACTTGCACAATTGGTGGCTGACTAAATACTTTTTTGCCCCACTGTATATCTGGAGAATTTCTCCTGTCGTATCCGGTGTCCTGTGTGAATTTAAGTATGCTCTCTCTCTCTCTCTCTCTCTCTCTCTCTCTCTCTCTCTCTCTCTCTCTCTCTCTCTCTCTCTCTCTCTCTCTCTCTCTCTCTCTCTCTCTCTCGGACCTGAGCCCTAGGACCATGCCTCAGGACTACCTGGCCTGATGACTACCTGGCCTGATGACTCCATGTTGTCCCCAGTACACCTGGTCGTGCTGCTGCTCCAGTTTCAACTGTTCTGCCTGCGGCTATGGAACCCTGACCTGTTCACCGGACCTGCTGTTTTCGACTCTCTCTTTACCGCACCTGCTGTCTCCTGCTGTTATTATTTGACCCTGCTGGTCATCTATGAACGTTTGAACATCTTGGCCATGTACTGTTATAATCGCCACCTGCCACAGCCAGAAGAGGACTGGCCACCCCTCAGAGCCTGGTTCCTCTCTAGGATTCTTCCTAGGTTCCTGCCTTTCTAGGGAGTTTTTCCTAGGCACCATACTTCTACGTCTGCATTGCTTGCTGTTTGGGGTTTTAGGCTGGGTTTCTGTACAGCACTTTGTGACATCGGCTGATGTAAAAAGGGCTTTATAAATACATTTGATAGATTGATTGAGAGAGAGAGAGAGAGAGAGAGGAGGAGAGGTCCTCAGCAGAGTATAGGGAGGAGAGGGGAGAGAAGGAGAGAGAGGAGGTCCTCAGCAGGGTATACGGAGGAGGAGAGAGGAGGAGGAGAGAAGAGGAGAGAGGAGGAGAGAGAGGAGGGGAGGTCCTCAGCAGAGTATAGGGAGGAGAGGGGAGGAGGAGAAGAGAGGGGTATGATTGTAATTGAAAGCGTGGAACCCCTGGTTAGATTCTAGAAGGCAGTATAATGTCTAACGCACACAGTGTTAGTCTGAATCATGGTTAAAGAGGCCACAGAGGCAGCTGCGTTGAAACTTCAAAAGTGTGTGTGTTTAGATTCCTTACATATCTCCTTACCTTAGATGGTTAACTATACTCACAACCTAAATACCCTGTCTCTGTCATCTTCGCCTCCCTTCTCCTCCTCCCCTCTCTCCTCCTCCTCTCCTCTCCTCTCCCCACTCTCTCCTCCTCTTCCTCCCCACTCTCTCCTCTCTCCTCCTCTTCCTCCCCACTCTCTCCAGCTCCTCCTCCTCCCCCCCACTCTCTCCAGCTCCTCCTCCTCCCCCCACTCTCTACTCCTCCTCTCCTCCTCCCCCCCCACTCTCTACTCCTCCTCTCCTCCCCCCACTTTCTCCTCCTCTCTCCACTCTCCCCTCTCTCCTCCACCCCCACTCTCTCCTCCACCCCCACTCTCTCCTCCACCCCCACTCTCTCCTCCTCCTCCCTCCCATTCTCTCTTCCTCCTCCCCCTACTCTCTCTTCCTCTCCACTCCTCCTCCCCCTACTCTCTCCACCCCCACTGTCTCCTCCTCCTACCCCCACACTCTCGTCCTCTCCACTCCCCCACTCTCTCCTCCTCCTCCCCACTCTCTCCCCTCCCCTCCATTTTTCATTTGCTTTGTGGTCCCCCATCACCCACACACACACACACACACACACACACACACACACACACACACACACACACACACACACACAGCATACCAGTTAATCAGCGCAGTGAGCCTAAGGTCCATCCAGGGGGCTCCATCAGGAAGGGTGAAGTCCACAGCAGGACAATACCCTGTTTGTTACTGAGACTGAGTGTGTGAGTGTGTGAGTGTGAGAGTGAGAGTGTGAGAGTGTGTGAATGTGAGAGTGTGAGTGTGAGAGTGTGAGTGTGTGAATGCGAAGGGTAATGTATCATGTAATCCCTGTTTAATGGGACAGCTAATAGAAGCCATGAGCAGTAATCACACACACACACTGACTATCATCACTGCTGAGAGGAGTAGTTCAACACACACACACACATTGACTATCATCACTGCTGAGAGGAGTAGTTCAACACACACACACACTGACTATCATCACTGCTGAGAGGAGGAGATCAACACACACCTGGGTCTGATTAGCGGTGGAGAATGTTATGGTTTGTCCTCCTCTGGGAAATGCATTAAAGAAGTGGAGAGTGGATGTGTTGGGTTAGATCTCCGTCCCAAATCGCACCCCTATAAGTGCACTACTTTTGACCTGGCTCCATAGGACTCTCTGTAAAAGTAGTGCACTACTTTTGACCTGGCTCCATTGGACTCTGGGTAAAAGTAGTGCACTGTATTGGGAAAAGGGTACCATTTGGGACGCATACAGAGAGAGGAAGAAAGAAGGGGTGATGAAATGGTTTGAGGGAGTAAGAGGCCTTGAGAATGGTAGGAATGGGAATGGTAGGAATGTCCATTGTTTGGTCTGAAGGAGGAGGGAGGGATGGAGAGAGGGAGGGTTTTTGTTTTTCCTGGTCCTTGGCACAGCACGGGAGGTCTTGCCAAACTCCTTTGTGTTTGTGTGTCCAAATGGCACTCTACTACCTTTGACGAGGGCCTATAGAGTGCACTATAATGGGGATATAGAACCATTTGGGACACAACCCTAATGTCCAAATAGCCCTATAGTTTAGCTTACACAGGACAATGGGCTAGCAACTATTCTTTTATTCTTGACATTACAGCCACTACTTCAGCCAACGCTAGCAGAAATACATCTGGTAATTGTCCAAATGTCATGGCCAAACTGGTAGGAAATCAACCCAACTCAACTCCGTATTTGGTTTGATGTTGATTTGGCAGCATTACATTGCGCAGTTGTCCCCATCACTTGCATCGATTGTTTAATCAGATAAAGTTTGTAGTGGCTGTTTAAAGAAAAGTGAACCATAGATGACAGTTTCCCCTGGCCCATAGATGACAGTTTCCCCTGGGTTATAGATGACAGTTTCCCCTTTGTTGGTCCCCAAAAGGTCAAATGCTATTTCTAGGGGGTTTAGGGTTAGAATTAGGTTTAGGAGCTAGGGTTATGTTTAGGGGCTAGGGTTAGGTTTAGGGTTAAGGTTAGTAGCTGGGGTTAGGGTTAGGAGCTAGGGATAGGAGCTAGGGTTAGAGTTAGGGTTAGGAGCTAGGGTTATGTTTAGGGGCTAGGGTTAGGTTTAGGGTTAGGAGCTTGGGTTAGGGGTTAGGGACAGGAGCTAGGGTTAGTTTTAGGGTTAGTTTTAGGGTTAGGAGCTTGGGTTAGGGTTAGGGGTTAGGGACAGGAGCTAGGGTTAGTTTTAGGGTTGTGTGCGTGTGTGCGTGTGTGTGCGTGTGTGTGTGTGTGTGCGTGTGTGTGTGGTCAGTTTCTCAAAGTGGGCAGTAAGGGAGCGACCAAGAGACATTCTTTCACCATCGCATCACTTCCTGTAACTCCCAATGTTTCCCTTCCTGACTTCCTGTTACTTAGACCTACTGTGGGAGGACACAAACACACACAATCTGTAATGTCCGAAAATATCCTTTCCTGCACACTATGAGAAAATATGACCAGATAGGCCACACCACTGCCCCTAAAGCAGGCATAGCGAGCCAATCCCTGGAATTGTCTAATTGGAATTAATTGATGGTTGTTAGGTGCCCTGAAGGTACGGGATTTCACAACCATGCGCTCTCTCTCTCTCTCTCTCTCTCTCTCTCTCTCTCTCTCTCTCTCTCTCTCTCTCTCTCTCACGTTGACGGCGGCTTATGGTCGCGAAATGAACATTACATTTTTCTGGCAACAGCTCTGTTGGACATTCCTGAAGTCAGCATGCCAATTGCACACTCCCTCAAAACTTGAGACATCTGTGGCATTGTGTTGTCTAACAAAACTGCACATTTTAGAGTGGCCTTTTATTGTCCCCAGCAGAAGGTGCATCTGTGTAATGATCATGCTGTTTAATCAGCTTCTTGATATGCCACACCTGTCAGGTGGATAGATTATCTTGGCAAAGGAGAAATGCTCACTAACAGGGGTGTAATCAAATTTGTGCACAAAATTTGAGAGAAATACGTTTTTTGTGCGTATGGAACATTTCTGGAACATGGGACCAACACTTTACATGTTGCGTTTATATTTTTGACAAGATCCAGTCGAAAGTAGTGCACCAACTAGGGAATAGGGTGTGATTTGGGATGCACACTACAAAGGCATTTCCAGGTCAGAATAACCTACAAACATCATCCCTTCCTTTCCAACACACACATATGTTTCCCATAGTGTCATAGCATCATTATCTTTTACCAGAAGAACAAACCTAAAATACCTGGAGGAGTAAAGGAGTATTAATACACACACACACACACACACACACACACACACACACACACACACACACACACACACACACACACACACACACAGACACAAACAAACAGAGTCACACAGCCACACAGCTACACAAACACAGCCACACACAAACACACACACAAACACAGCCACACACAAACACACACACAAACACAGCCACACACACACAGACACACACAAACACACACACACACACACACACAGCCACACAGCCACACAAACACAGCCACACACACACAGCCACACACACACACAGACACACACACACACACAACACACACACACACAGCCACAAACACACACACACACACAGCCACAAACACACACACACACACACACAAACAGACACACACAAACACACACACACACAGAGCCACACAGCCACACAGCTACACACACACAGACACACAGCCACACAAACACAGCCACACACAAACACACACACAAACACAGCCACACACACAGACACACACAAACACACACACAAACACACACACACAGCCACACACAAACACACACACAAACACAGCCACAGACACACAGACACACACAAACACACACACAGCCACAAACACACACACAGACACACACAAACACAAACACACACACACACAAAGCCACACACACACAGCCACACACACACACAGCCACACAGACAGAACAGTAATTTATTCCACTTGTCTTTTAACCTGTTAGGGCTAGGGGGCAGTGTTCGGAAGTTCGGAGAGTCTGGCGTGGCCAAAGTAAACTGCCTATTTACTCAGGTCCAGAAGCTAGGATATGCATATAATTGGTTGATTTGGATAGAAAACACTCTGAAGTTTCCAAAACTGTTAAAATAATGTCTGTGAGTATAACAGAACAGGCGAAAACCCGAGGAAAATCCATCCAGGAAATTGCTTTTTTCAGCTCACTAACTTTTCCCTTGCTTTGCTATAGAACATTGAAAAGAATAGCTCCAAGATTGCAGTACCTATGGCTTCCACTAGATGTCAACAGTCCTTAGACAAGGTTTCAGGCTTGTTTTTTGAAAAATGACCAAGAGTAGTAGTTTTTGATGGGGTACTTCCTGGGGTCTGTAGTCCGGCGGCGTGCGTGACTGAGAGCGCGCTCTTCGTTATTTATCTCCGGTATTGAACATAGTACATTCCGTCTGAAATGTTATCATTTATTTACATATTAGGGTACCTGAGGATTGATTAGAAATGTTGTTTGACTTGTTTCAACGAACGTTACCGGTACTTTTGGGATTTATTTGTCTGCATGTTTGAATGCCTTTGAACAGATGGATTATTGAACAAAACGCGCCAACCAAACTGAGTTTTTGGGATATAAAGAGGGACTTTATCAAACAAAACAACCATTTATTGTGTAGCTGGGACCCTTTGCATTGCCAACAGAGGAAGATCTTCAAAGATAAGTGATTTATTTTATCGCTATTTTTGAGTTTTGTGACACCTGTGCTGGTTATGAAATTATGTTAATTGAGGAAGTATGCAGGGCGCTGTCCTCAGACAATCAAATGCTATGCTTTCGCCGTAAAGCCATTTGGAAATCTTTTTGAAATCTGTGTGTGTGTGTGTGTGTGTGTGTGTGTGTGTGCATTGCTTGCACTTTGGGGATTTAGGCTGGGTTTCTGTAACAGCACTTTGTGACATCAGCTAATGTAAAAAGGGCTTTATAAAATAAATTTGATTGATTGACTGTATGTTTCTGAACACAGTTATGTTCCATTCAGGACAAATGTTTTCCCTCTCAAACCCAGTCTCAATCCACACACGTCCTGCCACGGCTGGCTCCCTCAGTGAGAGACGAGGGGGGTGTAGTCCAAAAAGACATGGTCACTTAGTGAAGTTCAGAACAGCTGTTTGGCTTGGACAGAGAGATAGACCGTAGGATTAGGATTCACTGGTAGAGATCACTCTGTTGTTCCACACACGCTGTAGGTGAGGAGAAGTTGGGTTGTTACTCCCAAAGAATCACCTATTAATCAACAGGAACACATTGCTGTACTGATTACTGATTAAACTACCGGTTATAGTACTGATTACTGATTAAACTACTGGTTATAGTACTGATTACTGATTAAACTACTGGTTATAGTACTGATTACTGATTAAACTACTGGTTATAGTACTGATTACTGATTAAACTACTGGTTAAAGTACTGATTACTGATTAAACTACTGGTTATAGTACTGATTACTGATTAAACTACTGGTTATAGTACTGATTAAACTACTGGTTATAGTACTGATTACTGATTAAACTACTGGTTATAGTACTGATTACTGATTAAACTACTGGTTATAGTACTGATTACTGATTAAACTACTGGTTATAGTACTGATTACTGATTAAACTACTGGTTATAGTACTGATTAAACTACTGGTTATAGTACTGATTACTGATTAAACTACTGGTTATAGTACTGATTACTGATTAAACTACTGGTTATAGTATTGATTACTGATTAAACTATTGGTTATAGTACTGATTACTGATTAAACTACTGGTTATAGTACTGATTACTGATTAAACTACTGGTTATAGTACTGATTACTGATTAAACTACTGGTTATAGTACTGATTACTGATTAAACTACTGGTTATAGTACTGATTACTGATTAAACTACTGGTTATAGTACTGATTACTGATTAAACTACTGGTTATAGTACTGATTACTGATTAAACTACTGGTTATAGTATTGATTACTCCCTGGGTAAAGTCATTAGATACACTACTGGTTATAGTACTGATTACTCCCTGGGTAAAGTCATTAGATACACTACTGGTTATAGTACTGATTACTCCCTGGGTAAAGTCATTAGATATACTACTGGTTATAGTACTGATTACTCCCTGGGTAAAGTCATTAGATATACTACTGGTTATAGTACTGATTACTCCCTGGGTAAAGTCATTAGATATACTACTGGTTATAGTACTGATTACTCCCTGGGTAGTCATTAGATATACTACTGGTTATAGTACTGATTACTCCCTGGGTAAAGTCATTATATATACTACTGGTTATAGTACTGATTACTCCCTGGGTAAAGTCATTAGATATACTACTGGTTATAGTACTGATTACTCCCTGGGTAGTCATTAGATATACTACTGGTTATAGTACTGATTACTCCCTGGGTAGTCATTAGATATACTACTGGTTATAGTACTGATTACTCCCTGGGTAAAGTCATTATATATACTACTGGTTATAGTACTGATTACTCCCTGGGTAAAGTCATTAGATATACTACTGGTTATAGTACTGATTACTCCCTGGGTAAAGTCATTAGATACACTACTGGTTATAGTACTGATTACTCCCTGGGTAAAGTCATTAGATACACTACTGGTTATAGTACTGATTACTCCCTGGGTAAAGTCATTAGATATACTACTGGTTATAGTACTGATTACTCCCTGGGTAAAGTCATGACAGAGAGGAGGTGGAGGGTTTACGACAGAGAGGAGATGGAGAGATGATGACAGAGAGGAGGTGGAGGGTTGATGACAGAGAGGAGGTGGAGGGTTGATGTCAGAGAGGAGGTGGAGGGTTGAGACAGAGAGGAGGTGGAGGGTTGATGACAGAGAGGAGGTGGAGGGTTGATGACAGAGAGGAGGTGGAGGGTTGATGACAGAGAGGAGGTGGAGGGTTGATGACAGAGTGGAGATGGAGAGATGATGACAGAGAGGAGGTGGAGGGTTGATGTCAGAGAGGAGGTGGAGGGTTGATGTCAGAGAGGAGGTGGAG
>CM059811.1:8285086-8350086 GCA_030435695.1 Brachymystax lenok tsinlingensis | reverse complement strand
AGGTTTCACTCTCGCCAAAATCTGTCCAAAACAAGCTCAGTGTGTTTCTCTCCACTACAAATCTGATCATGAGGGCCCTCGCGGAATACAGGCATTAAAACAGAAGGGGATTCGTCTCTCTCTCTCTCTCTCTGTCTCTGTGTCTCTCTCTCTGTCTCTCTCTCTCTGAAATGTATTCATTTGCCCAAGTGTATCATAAAACATGAACAGAATACATAAGTGATTTGTATTTCCTGCAACTTTTTGAAGAGGCAAATGAGAAATGCTCCTGCGTCTTCCACTTTATGTAACCGTTAGCGATGATGCTAATGGTAGATGGAAGGGCAGTCCCAAAAACCTTCTCCATTAAACCTTCTCCATTAAACCTTCTCCATGCTTACCTGTATTTGTTTTGCAAAGTCTACCATCACAGGTGCGCTACAAAAACACCACTAAACAAACACCTCTTGCTAGGTGTGCTCTTTATGGGTAACTACACCCAACAATCTAATAGTCTCCAGGTTTAAGCTGTTGTGTACTTAAAACATCACAGATTGGATGCATAGCAGGATGTTTGTGTGTGGTTAGGGTTAGGACCAATCAGAGAGGACAATAATAGATCACTGTATAGAGAGAGAGAGAGAGAGAGAGAGATGGACAGAGAGAGAGAGAGAGAGAGAGAGAGAGAGAGAGAGAGAGAGAGAGAGACAGACAGACAGACAGACAGAGAGACAGAGAGACAGAGACAGAGAGAGAGACCTTTGCCTCACACCATCTCCCCTGCTGGTAAATCAGTCTACAGGCTGGGCAGAAGGAATGAATCTCCCCCCTCCCTCCGTCTCCCCTAGTCTACAGGCTGGGCAGAAGGAATTAATCTCCCCCCTCCCTCCGTCTCCCCTAGTCTACAGGCTGGGCAGAAGGAATGAATCTCCCCCCTCCCTCCGTCTCCCTAGTCTACAGGCTGGGCAGAAGGAATGAATCTCCCCCCTCCCTCCGTCTCCCCTAGTCTACAGGCTGGGCAGAAGGAATGAATCTCCCCCCTCCCTCCGTCTACCCTAGTCTACAGGCTGGGCAGAAGGAATGAATCTCCCCCCTCCCTCCGTCTCCCCTAGTCTACAGGCTGGGCAGAAGGAATGCATGTAATGGAAATAGTAGAGGAATGATTTTATGGTTGCAATTACACACACACACACACACACACAGGACAGCAGTCTTCCGCTGGTATACAGCCTGGAGACTGAGGACTAGCCAACACTGCCAACCCAACCCTGCCCAGCCAAACACCCTCTCCGTGGATTAACCGTTAACGCTGCTCATTTCCCAACAAGATATCACAGTTTGACCAACGTGACTTCAGATTCCGACGTTTGTCCACCATAATTCAGAATGTTTAAGTTAAGAGTTAAGGTTTGGGATAGTAAAAATAAAGTTAAAAAAGAGGCTGTCACTGGAATTGAACATGCAACCCTCTGAGCTTGAGCTCACGACACACGTTCTAGAATCCCCATCTAGAACCCCCATCTAGAACCTCCATCTAGAAACCCCATCTAGAATCCCCATCTAGAACCTCCATCTAGAACCCCCATCTAGAACCCCCATCTAGAACCTCCATCTAGAACCCCCATCTAGAACCTCCATCTAGAACCCCTATCTAGAACCCCCATCTAGAAACCCCATCTAGAAACAAAGCCACCAGCTGAACTGGCCTACAGGTATTACAGGTTGGTTAAGTTCAACATCATTTGTTGACACTGGAGTGATTCAAGTGCAATACCTCTTGTGGGATGACATTTACCTGTGTGTGTGTGTGTGTGTGTGTGTGTGTGTGTGTGTGTGTGTGTGTGTGTGTGTGTGTGTGTGTGTGTGTGTGTGTGTGTGTGTGTGTGTGTGTGTGTGTGTGTGTGTGTGTGTGTGTGTGTGTGTGTGTGTGTGTGTGTGTGTGTGTGTAGAGGGCAGTGCCATGGTGACAGATGCCCAGGCAGGGTGAGGTCACACCAGGCTGAAGAGGAGAGAACAATGCCCTCTCTGTGTCTCCCAACATGCACGGTCCCCATTGGTCTGCAGACTGAGGTCACCCATCAACACTCTATTAATTAACGTGTGTGTGTGTGTGTGTGTGTTTATGTGTGTGTGTGTGTGTGAGAGAGAGAGAGAGAGAGAGAGAGAGAGAGAGAGAGAGAGAGAGAGAGAGAGAGAGAGAGAGAGAGAGAGAGAGAGAGAGAGAGATCTGTATCCCAGTGAGAGAATAATCAACAGATAGTATGTGTGAACAGCGTGCGTCTCTGTGCCAGTCTTTTCCATTTTGGTTGACGTGATGACTAGGCTATATATGTTTTCTGAAAGCCACATAGTTCTAATGATTTATTACAGACCAGTGGTTTTGAAAGCTCTCCTCGGGGACCAGCAGACGTTTCACCGTGTTGTTGTAGCCCTGAACGAACTCCTAGTCAGGGACTTTAACATTAGTTGACAAAAATCAGGTGCTAGCTGTGGAATAGTTCAAATACATGGAACGACTGGTAGCCACTGAGGAGAGGTTTCTGGGGGGTCACCGAGGAGAGGTTTCTGGGGGTCAAGGAGGGGACGTTTCTGGGGGTCACCGAGGAGAGGTTTCTGGGGGTCAAGGAGGGGAGGTTTCTGGGGGGTCACCGAGGAGAGGTTTCTGGGGGTCAAGGAGGGACGTTTCTGGGGGTCACCGAGGAGAGGTTTCTGGGGTCAAGGAGGGAGGTTTCTGGGGGGTCACCGAGGAGAGGTTTCTGGGGGGTCACCGAGGACAGGTTTCTGGGGGTCAAGGAGGGGAGGTTTCTGGGGGGTCACCGAGGATAGGTTTCTGGGGGGTCACCGAGGAGAGTTTTGAGAACCACTTCTTGGCCTAGAGACAATGAGACTGATTTAGTTCCCAGGTTTTAACAGGTTTTGGAAGTCCAGGTCGGAAAACTGGACAACATCCGGAAGCATGGAAGTCGGAATGGGAAAAGTGTGACGATCAGCAGATGAGAGGAGTTGAGCCCCTGCTGAGGAACACACACACACACACACACACACACACACACACACTCACACACACACACACACACACACACACGCCTTTATTTCTGTAGCCAAGATGTTCCCACAGAAAGGTGTCACCACTACCCTCAACTTCCTCTTCCTCATGGAACATTGGGATCATATGTGTGTGTGTGTGTGTGTGTGTGTGTGTGTGTGTGTGTGTGTGTGTGTGTGTGTGTGTGTGTGTGTGTGTGTGTGTGTAAGCCTGCATATATGGCTGCACGAGTGCTGTAAATCCACCTAAACAGCAACAGTCACTAGGCTTATTTTTTCTATAGCAACAGTATATTCTCATAGCAAAAGTCTATTCCATAGCCAAGCTAAAAGTGTTTAAATAGTCAATTTGAGTGTCATTTAACGTCACCTAAACATGAGACAGGAAGAAAACGGACAGAACTCAAGCGTCTACCAATCTGTCACCATTCAATCAGTCTGTCTGTCTTCATGGTTTAGCCTGACTGTCTTCATCGTTTAGCCTGACTGTCTTCATGGTTTAACCTGATTGTCTTCATGGTTTAACCTGACTGTCTTCATGGTTTAACCTGTCTGTCTTCATGGTTTAGCCTAACTGTCTTCATGGTTTAACCTGACTGTCTTCATGGTTTAACCTGACTGTCTTCATGGTTTAACCTGTCTGTCTTCATGGTTAGGCTGACTGTCTTCATGGTCCAGACATGGTTTAACCTGACTGTCTTCATGGTTTAACCTGACTGTCTTCATGGTTTAACCTGACTGTCTTCATCGTTTAACCTGACTGTCTTCATGGTTTAACCTGACTGTCTTCATGGTTTAACCTGTCTGTCTTCATGGTTTAACCTGACTGTCTTCAAGGTTTAACCCGACTGTCTTCATGGTTTAACCTGACTGTCTTCAAGGTTTAACCCGACTGTCTTCATGGTTTAACCTGTCTGTCTTCATGGTCCAGACATGGTTTAATCTGACTGTCTTCCTGGTTTAACCTGACTGTCTTCATGGTTTAACCTGACTGTCTTCATGGTTTAACCTGACTGTCTTCATGATCCTGATATGGTTTAACCTGGCTGTCTTCATGGTTTAACCGGTCTCCATGATGCAGACATGGTTTAACTCTACTCAAGAGTTTTCCCAGGTGTGTGTTGGAATGAAACATTCATAATGACGTTTCACTTTGCTTTCGACCCCATGCCTAAGCCCTATAGGGCTGAATACATCTTAAATAGAGAAGTCCCACTGACAGCACCAGTCAATACAGCCAGCCCCCTGGCTCCCCTACCGTCGAAGGACACAAAGACCACAGGGGTCCAGTGTCCCCCTCTTTGTCTGTTCTGGGACTGCCATCAGAGTTGGACTTTACCTCACACCCATCTCTCTCTCTCTCTCTCACACACACACACACACACACACACACACACACACACACACACACACACACACACACACACACACACACACACACACACACACACACACACTTCCCCTTGGCCTGCTCCTCAACCTCTGACCTCCAATCTCAAAGTTCTAAGGGCTTCCTCCCTCCCTCCCTTCCACCCCACCCCCCCTCCCCCTCTTCTTCCCCTCCTCCCCCTTCTCCTCCTTACACCCACACTATCCACACAAGGCCTGCTTTATCAGGGAGGAGAGGGGGAAAAGAGAGAGATGGAAAGAAGAGAGAACTCCCATGTTAACACCAAACAGCCAGGAGCTACATGTGTGCGTCTCCCTTGACTCCCTGATATTAGATATTAAGGGGATAGATGCCCTGTTCTAGTTCTCTGGTGGGAGAGGGGTCGATGGAGGTATCAAGCCTCAGACAGACAGGGTTTCTCTGAGTAGAGTCACAGGGTGATGCCCCTGAGGCCTCATTTGGCAAAATTGAGTAGAAACTATTCTAAAATACTACTTAAGAACATAACTTTTTTATTTTTGTATGCATAGAAAAAAAGTGTGATTTATCCTACAATCGTCATACGCACACCGATAGGAGATAACCATTGATAAATTCCAATTGTTTTCAGCCTCGATAAAGACATCAGGGACTGTAACATATTCTGAACTCTCCGGGAAGTAGGCAGGCGGAGGTGTCTGTTTCATGATTAACTACTCGTGGTGTGATTGTGGTAACGTACAGGAAGTCCTTTTGTTCACCCGACCTAGAATACCTCACAATCAAATGCTGACCGCATTATCTCCCGAAGGAATTCTCTTCGGTCATCATCACAGCCCTGTATATTCCCACGCAAGCCAACGGCTCATAAGGAACTGGACTTTGTGAAAACTGGAAACCACATATCTTGAGACCACATTTATGGTAACTGGGGACTCTCCAACATGGTTACACTTCCTTCTGGCAGGGCTACAAGGCCCTCCCCCTCCCTCCCTTCGGCAAATCAGATCATGCCTCCATTCTGCTCCTCCCTTTCTATATGCAGAAACTCAAACAGGAAACACCCGTGCTAAGGTCTATTCAACTCTGGTCTGACCAATTGGAATGAATGCTTCAATCACGCAGACTGGGATATGGTCCGTGTTACCTCTGAGAATAACACTGACATATACACTGACGGAGATGTTCCCACTGTTACAATTAAAACCTATCCAAACCAAAAACCGTGGATAGATGGCAGCATTCGCGCAAAACAAAGCGCGAACAACCGCATTTAACCACGGCAAGGTGACTGTGAATATGGTTGAATACAAAGTCCAGTTATGCCCTCCGCAAGGCAATAAAACAGGCAAAACGTCAATACAGAGAGAGAGACACGAGACGTATGTGGCAGGGACTGCAGACAAACACGGATTACAAAAAGGGAAAACCAGCCACATCGCGGACACTGACGTCTTGCTCACGGACAAGCTAAACACCTTCTTTGCCCGCTTTGAGGATAACACAGTGCCACTGATACTGGCCGCTCCCAAGGTCTGTGAGCTCTCGTGCCGTCTGGGCCGGCACCCCTAGCTGCGTCCTCAGAGCATGCGCAGACGAGCTGGCTGGAGTGTTTATAGACATATTCTCTCCCTATCCCAGTCCGTCCTATCCCAGTCTGTCCTATCCCAGTCTGCTGTCCCCACTCGTTGTCCGTGGCCGACTATATACAGTGGGGAAAAAAAGTATTTAGTCAGCCACCAATTGTGCAAGTTCTCTCACTTAAAAAGATGAGAGAGGCCTGTAATTTTCATCATAGGTACACTTCAACTATGGCAGACAGAATGAGGAAAAAAAATCCAGAAAATCACATTGTAGGATTTTTTATGAATTTATTTGCAAATTATGGTGGAAAATAAGTATTTATTGGTATTACCAACAATGACGAGACAGCCTACAGGAAGGAGGTGAGGGCCCTAAAAACAAGTTTTAAGAAAGATTTTCACAATTAAATATTTATTTTAGAACAGAAATATCACATCTACATACAGTACCAGTCATAATAACACATATTTTATATTTGAGATTCTTCAAAGTAGCCTTGATGACAGCTTTGCACACTCTTGGCATTCTCTCAACCAGCTTCATGAGGTAGTCACCCGGAATGCATATGTGTTATTTCATAGTTTTGATGTTTTCACTATTATTCTACCATGTAGAAAATAGTAAAAATGAAGAAAAACCCTTGAATAAATAGGCGTGTCCAAACTTTGGACTGGTACTGTATATATGTACACTGTATGTTGCATCAGTTCCCAATGGAAATACAATTTCAGACATTTGTAACATATATTTTCCCCATTCACTAGGCCATGCTTGATGAGCAGTTCCCTTATTCCACCACTTGGAACTGTGTTGTACACAGAGCTGAAGAGGAGCAAGGAGCAAAGCCTGGCCAACTGGACTGGGCCTTCTCACCCGCTCACTTCACCAGCTCAGGGCTTGCTGTTATAACCCTTGCTTGAGCTACGGTCAAGGAGTTCGCAAAATATTTTCATAAAGAAACTGATAAAACACACAGATGCAAAATCAAGGTGACTTACAAAGATGCGGATCAATAGCAAGAGAGGGAGTGCTGTGATGTAATGTCCACAACTAAAGAATCATTGTGGAAAAAATGTATTCCCGAAAGCATGACGGTGTACTTACTACGTGAACGTGCTAACAGAAAAGGAACAGAGGTGGGTAGATAACTAAGTGCGTCATTATAGCGAAGTATTTATAAACAAAAAACGGATATCTCAAAAAGTTTATTTTAATTTGATTATATTTACAATAGACTATCATTGATTTTGGCCCAATAGGCCTGGCATATTACCTCTTTCAGGGAGCTTTCTGTTTTGATAAGGTTATTTTGCCTAAAACCCTTTAGGCCTACCTATAATTATATATATATCTTTAAATAACTCCACATCCCTGCCCAGCCTGGCAAGAGTGTTTTAGCATCCCCAGTGGCTCTGTAAGTGTGGAGAGGGTCTTCTCTGCTGCTGGTCTGCTCTCCAGGCACCATCACAATAGCCTGAAGGCATAGACTCTGGCCAAACTGGTGCTTCTAAAAGTGAATTCAAGGCCAAGTCTAAGGCATTTTTCATAAAACAATTATTTGGACGACTGGAGCCTCGACTGGACGACTGGAGCCTCGACTGGACGACTGGAGCCTCGACTGGACGACTGGAGCCTCAATCTGGATCACTGACACACTCAAAATGGTCCCCAATTCACTATATAGTACAGCACTTCTGACCAGAGCCTTAAGATGTGCACTAAAACAGAACAGGCTTCCATTAAGGATGCAGGCTTGGACCCAGTTTAATATCAGAGTGGGTGAAAATACTTTTATTAGCTAGCATGGAGAAAAACAACCTGCTGAGAACACATATGAAAATTGATTACTTCTAAAAATGAAGGAGAATACAAACAGAAACATGGACACACACTTCCTGTGTGCAACCGTGTGTGTTTAAGAGAGGAGGAATGCTTCTCTGTGGAAAGTTTTTACATTCCTCTTTCTGTTTGCCTCTGGTGGCTACGACTGACCACACACACACCACTCAGAGTCCAACTGATAATCATGTGACACATACACTCACCGCTCCAACCGGTATACAGACTCTCTCTCTCTCTCTCTCTATAAATTAAACCATCCCCCTCTAGTGCACTACTTTGACCTGCCCCATGTAAGGAGGGTGCCATTTGGGACGCAGACCTGGGGTCCAGTACAGTCTCCGCTCAGCCAATAGAAACTCCACGTCGGACCTGTTGGTCGTTCTCTCACAGCCCTCTGTGCTGTTTAATACAAACTCTGCTGCCGTGTCCCGAACGGGAACCTATTCCCTACATAGTGCACTACTTTTGACCTATGGGCCCTGGTCTAAAGTAGTGCACTACCATATGGGTCTTGGTATTAAGTAGTGCACTACCCTATGGGCCCTGGTCAAAAGTAGTGCACTACCCTATGGGCTCTGGTATAAAGTAGTGCACTATATAGGGAATAGGGTGCCATTCAGGATACAACGCTACATCCGCCTCACTGACTGCCAACTGGTCCCATCACTCACAGCTAGGAAGCGATTCCCTTTTTTCATCTGTAGACTGACGTCATAGATAGGTCTATGAGAGACACGTCAATATCTACGTTTCTATATTAGTGTGTAGGGCAGTATATGATATCATCACAATACTTTGGTGCCGATATGTTTTGCGATTCTCACGACTCTATACGTTTTGCTGTTTGATACTGTGATTTTATATCGATGATGATGTTCCAAACATATCGCTCACTATATATATATATGTGTGTGTGTGTGTGTGTGTGTGTGTCTACTGCAGAGAGAGAGCAGGAGAACAACAATCAGTCAGGGAAATAAACAGCATGTTGGCTCACTATTTAAAAAGAAGATGGAGAACAAGCTATCGGATCAGAAATACCAGAGTTTTGGCGAAGGTACAGCCGTTGAGGTATCCATATCATATTATCCCCTATTATGAGGTATGAATATACATCAAAGTTTGATATGGGAGTAAACTTTACGTTTAAAATATGCACAACAAATTTATGGATTAAGACACAACTGAAAAACCAGCAGAGAATGAACATATCCTTGCAGACTACAACTATGACCAACAAAGCCATTCTAGGACCAGCTTGCATTCCTCCTATTCTAACCTTAAACATTAGTGGACTCCAGATCAGTGTAAGGGGAAATTTCCCCCCTACTCCGGTTGGTGAATACGACCCAGATTAGATTTGGTGTTCAGGCTGGACAAGTCAGGAGGTCTCAGACCTAGCAGGCAAAAGCCTCACGGAGATTCATCAATCAGTGTCAGAATGGAGGAAAAGGGTGTGTGTTGGGGGGTAGTGTGTGTGTTGTGTGTGTGTGTGTGTGTTGGGAGGGCAACCAATTCCATTACAATCCTCCTCTTCCCTGGAAACATAAGGTTCTTTGGTCTCAATAGGACGCGTTCACTGGCTGAAACTTCAGATGTGTGTTACATGGGAGTGTGTGTCGCGAGAGAGGAGTGTCAAATCAAATCAAATCAAATTGTATTTGTCACATACACATAGTTAGCAGCTGTTAATGCGAGTGTAGCGAAATGCTTGTGCTTCTAGTTCCGACCATGCAGTAGTATCTAATAAGTAATCTAACAAATTCACAACAACTACCTTATACACACAAGAGTAAAGGAATGAATATGAGTATGTACATATAAATATATGGATGAGCGATGGGTGACCGGCATAGGCAAGATGCAGTAGATGGTATAGAGTACAGTATATACATGTGAGACGAGTAATGTAGAATATGTAAACATTATATAAATGGCATTGTTTATAGTGGCTAGTGATACATTTATTACATCCACTTTTTAATTATTAAAGTGGCTAGAGATTTGAGTCGATGGCCGAACTGCATAGGCAAGATTCAGTAGATGGTTTAGAGTACAGTGTATACATTTGATATGAGTAATGTCGGATATGCAAACATTATATACAAAATTGTTTAAAGTGGCTAGTTATACATTTGTTACATCCAATTTTCTATTATTTAAAGTGGCTAGAGATTTAAGTCAGTATGTTGGCAGCAGCCACTCAATGTTAGTGGTGGCTGTTTAACAGTCTGACGGCCTTGAGATAGAAGCTGTTTTTCAGTCTCTCGGTCCCAGCTTTGATGCACCTGTACTGACCTCGCCTTCTGGATGACAGTGGGGTGAACAGGCTTTGGCTCGGGTGGTTGTTGTCCTTGATGATCTTTTTGGCCTTCCTGTGACATCGGGCGGTGTAGGTGTCCTGGAGGGCAGGTAGTTTGCCCCCGATGATGCGTTGTGCAGTCCCCACTACCCTCTGGAGAGCCTTACGGTTGTGGGCGGAGCAGTTGCCGTACCAGGCGGTGATACAGCCCGACAGGATGCTCTCGATTGTGCATCTGTAGAAGTTTGTGAGTGTTTTTGGTGACAAGCCGAATTTCTTCAGCCTCCTGAGGTTGAAGAGGCGCTGTTGCGCCTTCTTCACCACGCTGTCTGTGTGGGTGGATCAGTTTGTCTGTGATATGTACGCAGAGGAACTTAAACTTTCCACCTTCTCCACTACTGTCCCGTCGATGTGGATAGGGGGATGCTCCCTCTGCTGTTTCCTGAAGTCCACGATCATCTCCTTAGTTTTGTTGACGTTGAGTGAGAGGTTATTTTCCTGACACCACACTCCGAGGGCCCTCACACCTCCTCCCTGTAGGCCGTCTCGTCGTTGTTGGTAATCAAGCCTACCACTGTAGTGTCATCAGCAAACTTGATGATTGAGTTGGAGGGTACTATGGTGTTAAATGCTGAGCTGTAGTCGATGAACAACATTCTTACATAGGTATTCCTCTTGTCCAGATGGGTTAGGGCAGTGTGCAGTGTGATTGCAATTGCGTCGTCTATGGACCTATTGGGACGGTACAATGGTGGCCCTCTTGAAGCATGTGGGAACAGCAGACTGGGATAAGGATTGATTAAATATGTCCGTAAACACACCAGCCAGCTGGTCTGCGCATGCTCCGAGGACACGGCCTGGTTTTGGTAGCGGGCCGTGTCGGTGGCACTGTAATGTCCTCAAAGCGAGCAACGAAGTTGTTTAGTTTGTCTGGGAGCAGGCTGGTCATCGGGCTGGTTTTCTTTTTGTAGTCCATGATTGACGGTAGACCCTGCCACATTCCTCTCGTGTCTGAGCCGTTGAATTGTGACTCTACTTTGTCTCTATATTGACGCTTAGCTTGTTTGATTGCCTTGCGGAGGGAATAGCTACACTGTTTGTATTCAGTCATGTTTCCGGTAGCCTTACCCTGGTTAAAAGCAGTGGTTCGCGCTTTCAGTTTTGCGCGAATGCTGCCATCAATCCACGGTTTCTGGTTGGGGAAGGTTTTAATAGTTGCTATGGGTACAACATCACTGATGCACTTGCTAATAAACTCGCTCATCGAATCAGCGTATACATCAATGTTGTTGTCTGATGCTGTCCGGACCATATCCCAGTCCACGTGCTCGAAGCAATCTTGAAGCATGGAATCAGATTGGTCGGACCAGCGTTGAACAGACCTGAGCACGGGCCTTTCCTGTTTCAGTTTCTGTCTATAGGCTGGGAGCAACAAAATGGAGTCATGGTCATACTTGCCGAAAGGAGGGCGGAAAATGGCTTTGTATGCATCACGGAAGTTGGAATAACAATGATCCAAGGTTTTACTAGCCCGGGTCACACATTCGATATGCTGATAAAATTTAGGGAGTCTTGTTTTCAGATTAGCCTTGTTAAAATCCCCAGCCACAATAAATGCAGCCTCAGGATATGTGGTTTCCAGTTTACATAGAGTCCAATGGATTTCTTTCAGTGCCGTCGATGTGTCAGCTTGAGGGGGGATATATGCGACTGTGATTATAATCGAGGAGAATTCTCTTGGTAGATAATGCGGTCGGCATTTGATTGTAAGGAATTCTATGTCAGGTGAACAAAAGGACTTGAGTTCCTGTATGTTGTTATGATCACACCACGACTCGTTAATCATAAGACACACACCCCCGCCCTTCTTCTTACCAGATAGATGTTTGTTTCTGTCGGTGCGATGCGTGGAGAAACCATGTGGCTGTACCGACTCTGATAACATGTCCTGAGTGAGCCATGTTTCCGTGAAGCAAAGAACGTTGCAGTCTCTGATGTCTCTCTGGAAGGCAATCCTTGCTCCGATTTCATCTACCTTGTTGTCCAGAGACTGGACATTGGCAAGTAGTATAGTCGGGAGAGGTGCGCGATTTGCCGTCTACGGAGCCTGACCAGAACACTGCCCCGTCTACCCCTTCTCCTCCGCCACGGTTGTTTTGGGTCGCCGGCTGGGATCCAGTCTATTGTCCTAGTTGGTGGACCAAAAAGAGGATCCGCTTCAGGAAAGTCGTATTCCTGGTCGTAATGTTGGTAAGTTGACGTTGCTCTTATATCCAATAATTCCTCCCGACTGTATGTAAAACTTAAGATTTCCCAGGGTAGCAATGTAAAAAGTAATCCATAAAAAAACTAAATACTGCATAGCTTCCTGAGAACGTGAAGCGAGGCGGCCATCTCTGTTGGCGCCGGAAGTAGAGAGGAGTGTGTGTCGTGAGAGAGGAGTGTGTGTCGTGAGAGAGGAGTGTGTACAGTGAGGAGAGGAGTGTGTCGTGAGAGAGGAGTGTGTGTCGCGAGAGAGGAGTGTGTGTCGCGAGAGAGGAGTGTGTGTCGCGAGAGAGGAGTGTGTGTCGCGAGAGAGGAGTGTGTGTCGCGAGAGAGGAGTGTGTGTCGCAAGAGAGGAGTGTGTGTCGAGATAGGAGTGTGTGTCGCGAGAGAGGAGTGTGTGTCGCGAGAGAGGAGTGTGTGTCGCGAGAGAGGAGTGTGTGTCGCAAGAGAGGAGTGTGTACAGTGAGGGAAAAAAGTATTTGACCCCCTGCTGATTTTGTATGTTTGCCCACTGGCAAAGAAATTATCAGTCTATAATTTTTATGTTAGGTTTATTTGAACAGTGAGAGACAGAATAACAACAAAGAAATCCAGAAAAACGCATGTGAAAAATGTTATAAATTTATTTGCATTTTAATGAGGAAAATAAGTATTTGACCCCTCTGCAAAACATGACTTAGTACTTGTTGGCAAAACCCTTCTTGGCAATCACAGAGGTCAGATGTTTCTTGTAGTTGGCCACCAAGTTTGCACACATCTCAGGAGGGATTTTGTCCCACTCCTCTTCGCAGATCTTCTCCAAGTCATTAAGGTTTCGAGGCTGATGTTTGGCAACTCGAACCTTCAGCTCCCTCCACAGATTTTCTATGGGATTAAGGTCTGGAGACTGGCTAGGCCACTCCAGGACCTTAATGTGCTTCTTCTTGAGCCACTCTTTTGTTGCCTTGGCCGTGTGTTTTGGGTCATTGTCATGCTGGAATACCCATCCACAACCCATTTTCAATGCCCTTGCTGAGGGAAGGAGGTTCTCACCCAAGATTTGACAGTACATGGCCCCGTCCATCATCCCGTTGATGCGGTGAAGTTGTCCTGTCCCCTTAGCAGAAAAACACCCCCAAAGCATAATGTTTCCACCTCCATGTTTGACGGTGGGAATGTGTTCTTGGGGTCATTGGCAGCAAACACGGCGAGTTGAGATGATGCCAAAGAGCTCCAAATAGCTCCATTTTCATCTGACCACAACACTTTCACCCAGTTGTCCTCTGAATCATTCAGATGTTCATTGGAAATCTTCAGACGGGCATGTATATGTGCTTTCTTGAGCAGGGGGACCTTGCGGGCGCTGCAGGATTTCAGTCCTTCATGGCGTAGTGTGTTACCAATTGTTTTCTTGGTGACTATGGTCCCAGCTGCCTTGAGATCATTGACATGATCCTCCCGAGTAGTTCTGGGCTGATTCCTCACCGTTCTCATGATCATTGCAACTCCACGAGGTGAGATCTTGCATGGAGCCCCAGGCCGAGGGAGATTGACAGTTCTTTTGTGTTTCTTCCATTTGCGAATAATCTCACCAACTGTTGTCACCTTCTCACCAAGCTGGTTGGCGATGGTCTTGTAGCCCATTCCAGCCTCGTGTAGGTCTACAAGCTTGTCCCTGACATCCTTGGAGAGCTCTTTGGTCTTGGCCATGGTGGAGAGTTTGGAATCTGATTGATTGATTGCTTCTGTGGACAGGTGTCTTTTATACAGGTAACACGCTGAGATTAGGAGCACTCCCTTTAAGAGTGTGCTCCTAATCTCAGCTCGTTACCTGTATAAAAGACACCTGGGAGCCAGAAATCTTTCTGATTGAGAGGGGGTCAAATACTTATTTCCCTCAAATGCAAATCAATTTATAACATTTTTCACATGCGTTTTTCTGGATTTTTTTTGTTGTTATTCTGTGAAGAGAAACGAAGAGAGAGATGAAGAGAGATGGAGAGAAAGAGATGAAGAGAGAGAGAGATGAAGAGAGCGATGGAGAGAGATAAAGAGAGAGAGAGAGAGAGAGAGAGCGAGAGAGAGAGAGAGAGAGAGAGAGAGAGAGAGAGAGAGAGAGAGAGAGGTGGCGGAACCGTGTTGTTGCCTGGGACCCAGAACCACTCTCCCTCCCTCTCTCCCTCCCTCCCCCTTTCTCTCACTTTCAGCTTGACCAAAGCTTGACCTTCCAGCTGGTTATAGTATTCTCTTCTATCTCTCCTCTCCATCACTAGCAACCAGCCCAGAGGCTAAAGCCACAGGAGCCAAACACACACATTCCATCAGATAGCAACCACATCAACCCCCCTCCTTTCTCTCCCTCCCTCTCTTTTCTCCCACTCTTTCAGGTCCACCAAGCCCTATCTCTCCAGCTCTCTCTCTCCCAGGCCCCTTCAGAACCTAGTTAAACACAGCAGAACAAACGTCTCTATCCACAATAATGTCCAATCAGCGCCAAGAATCTCATTCTCGGATCTGGATAAAAACAAACTATAATTAAATGTCAAGCACCCAAATAAATGTTAACAGCCAAACTGGGAATGAATGAGCCATCTGAAACACCAGAATGTGTAACACAAAACCGTCTCCTATTCCACTGCAAATTCCCCAATTCCTTACTGTTCCCAAAAACATTGGTTCCTACACTCTATTTAGACTGGTATATTTTTCTGGATGTGTGTTGTTTTCATTAGTATGTTTTCATTAGTATGTTTTCATTAGTATGTCTGAGGTATTTAAAGGTTTTACTGCCGCAGAGCTAGAAACATTATCTCTGGACCTGCGATAACATCTCTACATCTGTCTACGCCCCCCAATAACCTGATTTGATTTGATTTAAAGTGGACGACAGGAAAGAAAGCGTAACTAGTTTACCCTGTTAACGTGGTAACAGCATCAAGCGTGTGCACATGCTGTTGTTTACCGGTTACACCACAGCTTGAGAACGAGGGACTGCTATGAAACGGAAAAGGTGTTTCCACACCCAGGGGTGAATGAATGGAGGACGAGAGAGACAGAAAAGAGTAGTGCAGAGAAAAAGAAGAAGGAAAGAAAGAACACAGGATTTGAAGAAGTCATTGTCTGTTTTCCCAGAGAACCTACGTGGACACACACACACCACATTGAGCTCTGGTATTGAGGCCGAGGTTTTACTGTGCTTTTTGTGGTTAAGGCATGGTAACACTGGAGAAAACTGTAAACACACAAGCACACACGCAAACACACTGTAAAACACACATTGTAAACACACACTGTAAACACACACACAAACAACGAAACAAACTGTAAACACAGAAACAAAAACACACACAATGATCCTTACATAACATAAAGGAAATTACATATCATTCTCATAATTACATTTAAAAAGGTTGTTGTGGTTTTGGGAAGAGTTGTAAAATAGGATTAAAAACAGGACACGGCCCATGCACTTCTAGACTAGAGCTCCTTAAAACTTGTCCTCTTATAACCACGCTAGTGATTTACAGTGTTAAATATTGATTGGGGGCGACTAGTAATGAGATTCTCATTGAGTTTCCACAGCCAGTTTAAAACCTGTACAACATTTAAAACCGTTAACGTTGGGTTAACTACGACCGTAATTTGACCAAACACGAGTGTTCCATCTGAGAGGCTCGTGGACTCTGGTTCTCAGGTTGATTCGCTAGGGTTGGGCGTGATCCAGATGTTCATATCGTAATACCGTCCTTCTTTCATCCCAGGATTTACGGTATTACCGGCTTAGTACAAAAGGGTGCGTTGGGTCTATATTACCAGAATGCTAATGAAATTGGCACAATTAATTGCGAGGTTCCATGGAAGCTGCTAGCTAAATTTGCTAACAAGTGGAAACTAAAAGAAAAACATTTTTAAGACAGGCAACTCATAAAGTTACACATATATAGGTAGGAGCTACTGAATGTCATTTTTGGTGAGTTTGGACATGTACAAGCGAATGTGAACGAGAGACATTGTGGAAAAAAGTTGACGCATGCTTGTCTGAAGGAAGAACAGTACTGGCTCTGGAGCAGCATGTGTACACGCTGTGTCTGTGTGGAGTCTGGAGTCTGAAGGAAGAACAGTACTGGCTCTGGAGCAGCATGTGTACACGCTGTGTCTGTGTGGAGTCACTAGGGCAACGGGCCTGCCTGCTTTGTGGGAGCAGACGGGCCGAGAATGGAGAGAAAAAGAAATGCAAGGAATTCACTTTAAGCAAAACATTAAAATGTAGCTGGCTACATTCTTTGTATGATAGACATTAGAAATATGATGGCCGTGCATTTACTGGTGCGACTGCCAGCCAAATAGTGTTGCACTTCTGATGTCATCTGATGAAAATGAAGCTGTTTCCTGCCGAATGTGTTGCACTAATGTATTTTATGAGAAGGAAAACTATAGTTGCACGTCCCTGATCACTCTACTGAAGCAAAACACTAGTTGACTGTCCATATAAAAGGAGACCCTGTCGATACACAGCTGGACTCACCTGCTACCGTTTTCTTTACAAACAAACACCTGACTGGTCAACTGTTCTGGGGAACTACGGTAAACCTCATCATGTTAAATAATGTGACAGGTGAAATGAAGAACGCGATCTGCTTTATCTCCTAACACATTGCACAAGTTGACTCCAGGTATTTACTTTAAAAAGTAGCTACAAATATTAAAATGTATTGACGGTATTGAAAAACCATCCCGTGGCTAATTTCCAAATACCCCGGTATATAAGGTATACCGCACAAGCCTACTAGTCGCCCAACAATAAAGGCTTAAACACTACATAGGTCTAAATGTTGCCCAAATTAGTTAATAGCAAAGTTATAAAGATACTACACACACATATATATAGACGTCCGTATATATGGAGTAGGACAACAACAACAGTAGTCTGTTCAACCCTTCTGATGTTATTACCGAGTGTTATTAAAGGGAAAAGTCTAGCAGCCACAGCTTAGGGGGTTCAGCGAGGGGGAAAGAGAGAGAGAGAGAGAGAGAGAGAGAGAGAGAGAGAGAGAGAACAGCTGGAGAACATACACACAAATGACAACAGTATACCACCATCATAGCCACTAACACTTTAGGACGTTTCCACGTAAAAGGACCCCTGAGCACCGACACTTAAAAGGACTCCTGAACACCAACACGTAAAAGGACCCCTGAACACCAACACGTAAAAGGACCCCTGAACACCAACACGTAAAAGGACCCCTGAGCACCAATACGTAAAAGGACCCTGAGCACCAACACTTAAAAGGACCCTGAGCACCAACACGTAAAGGACCCTGAGCACCAACACGTAAAAGGACCCTGAGCACCAACACGTAAAAGGACCCCTGAGCACCAACACGTAAAAGGACCCCTGAGCACCAACACGTAAAAGGACCCCTGAGCACCAACACGTAAAAGGACCCCTGAGCACCAACACGTAAAAGGACCCCTGAGCACCAACACGTAAAAGGACCCCTGAGCACCAATACGTAAAAGGACCCCTGAGCACCAACACGTAAAAGGACCCCTGATCACCAACACGTAAAAGGACCCCTGAGCACCAATACGTAAAAGGACCCCTGAACTGCAACACGTAAAAGGACCCCTGAACACCAACACTTAAAAGGACCCCTGAGCACCAATACGTAAAAGGACCCCTGAGCACCAATACGTAAAAGGACCCCTGAGCACCAACACGTAAAAGGACCCCTGATCACCAACACTTAAAAGGACCCTGAGCACCAACACGTAAAGGACCCTGAGCACCAATACGTAAAGGACCCTGAGCACCAATACGTAAAAGGACCCCTGAGCACCAATACGTAAAAGGACCCCTGAGCACCAACACGTAAAAGGACCCCTGATCACCAACACGTAAAAGGACCCCTGAGCACCAACACGTAAAAGGACCCCTGAGCACCAACACGTAAAAGGACCCCTGAGCACCAACACGTAAAAGGACCCCTGAGCACCAACATGTAAAGTTCATAGAGGTATGTCAAACTAGGTGTCAAATGAAAGCTAAGAGTCTATATTTTTTATATGTACATTTTCCAACCCTTTTCCATCCTCAAGATTTGGAATAAGCAAAGCCTTTGATTTCTGGACAAACAGATGGAAAAAGGGTCTTAAACAACATTTACTAGAAAAAGTCTTAAAAGGTATTCATATAATGTTGAAGTAAAGACAGCTGACATCTAATATCAACACTTATATTTCCTTTTGGAAAAGTTTAACTGCCTTGAAATTCCGTTTCCAAAAACCCAGATATCTTCAAGATATTTTCTAATTTCTCTCCCTCATGAGAAGGGAGGTCAATGAAGTTTACAGAAGTAACAAGTAAAAGTAGACCTATCAATTATTTAGTGTTTTTACTGATATTATTATGTGATTAAAACTCTAAATTCTGTTACCAAATCGGTAACGGGATTTCAGAAAAATCCGTAATTTCTGCAATTGAATTGGCTACAATGGCAAATCATAGTAGTCACAAACCCCAGTTGGGTTTACAAGTTAGGACAGCACAGTACAGGGGTGTGAACGACTAATAGAAATTGGGAATGTTAACGTTAAGAAAAGAATCCCTAACCGAAAAACTACTTGCCCAGCGTCGTCCGGGTTAGGAGAGGGTTTGGTCAGCCGGGATGTCCTTAACCCATCGCGCTCTAGCGACTCCTTGTGGCGGGCCTGACGCATGCACGCTGACACAGTCGCCAGCTGTACGTGTTTCCTCCGGGACGCACGGCTCTCGACCTTCGCCTGTCCCGACTCCGTAGGGGAATTGCAGCGATGAGACAAGACTGACTACCAATTTAATATCACGAAATTGGGGAGAAAACGGGGCAATTTATAAAAAATGTCCCCATTTGTTTAATCCTTAGTACGATACAGCACAGTAAAGAAAAATAGAGTACTGTACAGTAGAGTACAGTACACAGTAGAGCACAGCAGAATACACTATAATGTACTGAACTATACTCCACTGTACTTTGATGTCCAAACTTGTGAATTGCCCTTCATGTACTTTGTGTAATTATAATAACAGTCTTACTCACACACACTACAGAGCTGAATAGGGAGTCCTGTGTCTGCTGCCATTCACATGTTTTGGGTTAGCCAGTTAGCTAGCAGGTCAGAGAAATAGATCCTATCAGATCGAACCAGTGTCATTTAACTCCCTAACAGACAGGATAATAGTAGAATCACACACACACACACACACACACACACACACACACACAGAGAGACAGACAGACAGGCAGAGAGACAGAACCACAGGATGATAGGAGGAATAAGGGTTCTACACAGTGCTTGACTTGGACTGAAATTGGTGCCGGTACACTTTGAGCTAATATTCTGTAAGAGGAACAGTAGAACACATGAGGTTCCGGTACTCAGCTCCAGCCCAAGTTAACCACTGATAGTACCATGTTATTATCAGTAAAGACACATGAAATATCTCTCTCTGGTCCATGTCCCAGAGAGCGTCCTGTGTGTCACATGGGGTGGTGTGTATGGATGACTGTGATTGGGCCAAAACAGGAGGCTCCCTTTCTAAGAATGTCTACCAAATGGGGGATATATCCCTCTGCTGTCTGTTGTTCCCCCTCATCTTCCCCCTCGCTGCCTTCTCCCCCTCTCACCGGCTCAGAGAGGGGTGGATCTGGAAGACACACACAACACACACGATGATTCGCACTCGTCTGCTCTCCATCTTTATTGTTGAAGCACAAAATCAACACTTTGGTTGAATGGACCGCAGACCAGTGAGACAGGGTGTATGTGTGTGTGTGTTTTCTCTCTGCCCAGCTCTCTCAAACACACACACACACACACACACTTCATTGACTGAAAATCTTGACACTATTAAGAGAAAACTAAACCATGAATCAGATTGGCCTGAAAGGAAAAGAGAGAGCACACACACACACTACAGTGCTATACCGTGTCAGAGATAGAAACTTTTCTAAAAAGCCATTTCAAACTAATCTATCGGATCCCTCTCTGTTCCGTCCCTTTTAAAACCCCAACACATCGTCATTAAACTCCACCAGACAGCTCCCCATGTTGTCATAACACCCTCTTCTGGGTGACAGACAGACAGAGCGAGACAGAGATGTGTGTCTTGTTTCCAGATGAGTGAAGCAGGCTTATTCCGTTTGGTGCTTCAGTGGATTTAGATGTCAGAAGCGACCCTGGTCACCATTTACAAAACCAAAATGTTTCAATGAGAGAGACGATGCTGATCATCATTGATGGCAGACAAGAGCAACAATGTACAGTATGTAACATAGGATACCACACACACACACACACACACAGTGTGATAGCGTGGGAAACTTTGCGTTATCAGAACGGGAGAATAGATGCGGAACTGCCAATCTACACACACACAATATTGTGTCCAATCTTAGCAGTAAAAACTCTTATCACACCCGCTGTCGTAGAGAAAGGACCAGCAACTTGTACCCCAAATGGCCCCACATTCCCTAGATATTCCCTCCACATTCCCTAGATATTCCCTCCATATTCCCTCCACATTCCCTCAAAATATTCCCTAGATATTCCCTCCACATTCCCTAGATATTCCCTCCACATTCCCTAGATATTCCCTCAAAATATTCCCTAGATATTCCCTCAAAATATTCCCTCCACATTCCGTAGATATTCCCTCCACATTCCGTAGATATTCCCTCCACATTCCCTAGATATTCCCTCCACATTCCCTAGATATTCCCTCAAAATATTCCCTAGATATTCCCTCAAAATATTCCCTAGATATTCCCTCAAAATATTCCCTCCACATTCCGTAGATATTCCCTCCACATTCCCTAGATATTCCCTAAGCTACTGCAGTCATGTAGAAATAACAGCAACCTGTCTGCTGTAGAACATGTGTATTAACTCACACACACCCTCTCTCTCTCTCTCTTTATTTTAACCTTTATTTAACCAGGCAAGTCAGTTAAGAACAAATTCTTATTTACAATGACGGCCTACACCGGCCAAACCCGGATGACTCTGGGCCAATTGTGCACCGCCCAATCACGTCCGGTTGTGAAACAGCCTGGAATCGAACCAGGGTGTCTGAGATGCAGTTGTTTGTTTTTAAAGTTATTCAAAACGGGGTATCCAAAATATTTACAGGTAGGAGGATATCAGCATATTATCTTCGCAACAAAGTATCCAGCCATACAGTTCTACACAGACTGGGCATGTAGATAGTAGTTACTATGTAACAGACTGACGAATGCACATTGCATTGACTGTAGGTCTACATAATAAAGTTGCAAAGGTGTCAGCCTTTAACAGCAAAAAAAAAATACAACTTATTCCACGACAACAGACTTTCTGAAACCCAAATCACGACTCACTTTAGTAATGATAAGCGGTTCTCCGTGCTCGAGACCTCCTTTCAGCGTGAACCCCCAAGGCGAGCCTCCCGTCAGCTGGACTTGGATATGGTTAAACGAAACGAGCTGCTCAACCGTCTCCATTCTAGATCTCTTTTTACCGTTATTATCCTCGCCGTAATCGACCACGAGGAGTCACTTTTCTGCCGGCGCCGTGTTCGAACTCCGAGTCTCCATCACGGGTCTACCATCACCAGTCTACCATCACCAGAACGGACAGAGGAGTGAGTGTGAGAGAAGTGGGGGAGGGCTCAACAAAAGTTTGGCCAGTGTTCCAAAACTTCTCTGACGCGTAGGAAGAAGTTATTTCCCCCTGTCCCACTATTCGAAAGCGAGTTTGATTGACATCTTTCGCAGCCAGTCACGGTAGAGATTGAGCTGTGATTGTCCAATGAGAGTGCCCAGAAGGATGGACATGTCAAGCGTCAACCGCTGTATTGGAACGGCTTGTCTGTCTGAAGAGACAACTTTAGAGAAATAATTGTATCCTCTCTGTAGTGTATACGTTCCAAATGATACCCTTTACCATATGTAGGGCACTATTCTTGACCAGGACCCATAGGGTAGTGCATTATATAGGGCATAGTGAGTCGTTTGAGACGTCAAGCCTGTGAATATCCGCTCGTTCATTTGTAACCTGAAACCGCTACTTCAGTAGAGGTGTTGTGTAGCTTTAAAGTTGTTATTAGGCCACTAGCGTACCACACATAGAATGTATTTTGTTTTTTTTGTACATGTTTGAGACATAGGGGGTCGCCTATGCCAAGTTAGCCTACAGTAAAACAACATCAATATGTTTTCTATCCACTGTAATCATTTATAAAAAAAAATCTTTGAAAGAAATGCTTACATTTATAAGCCTTAAATTAAACAATTATTCAACTGTGGGCACGTTGATGAGAACAAATGATATATTACCTGTATATAAGCATATATAAACATTAGGCTGTAACTGAGAAAAGAAAGAAACCTTAGTTTGAAATGGATTGTCTTCAGATAGGTCTATTGTTTTTTCTGTTCAGTTTTCCCACATTCTTCTCCCCTGTAATTCACTTCAGATAATGACCGTTGTGGAATGTTTAAAACTGGCCCAACCTCTCATTTATAATAGTGTGTGTGTGTGTTTCTAAAACGACTTGCAACTAAAGTCTACAGCCATTCTGTAGGCTACCCTTAACAATAATAAATTGGATTTCTTCACATTCAATTGTGTTACAAAGTGTCAAGTGACATTGAATATCTCTTTAAGCATGGTCAAGCTAATAATGATGCTGTGGAAGATGTATTAAACCACCCAGACAATTCAAAGATACAGTCATCATTATGAACTGAGCTGCAGGACAGGAATGAAACTGCTCAGGGATTTTACCATGAGGCCATTGTTGATTTTAAAACAGCTACAGTTCAATGGCTTTGATGTGAGAAAACTGAGGATGGATCAACAACATTGTAGTGACTCCACAATAACGACTTAAATGACAGAGTGAAAAGAAGAATAGAAATATACAGAATAAACAAATATTCAGAAACATGCATCCTACATGCAACAAGGCACTAAACTACTACTGCAACAAGGCACTAAAGCACTACTGCAACAAGGCACTAAACTACTACTGCAACAAGGCACTACTGCAACAAGGCACTAAACTACTACTGCAACAAGGCACTAAACTACTACTGCAACAAGGCACTACTGCAACAAGGCACTAAACTACTACTGCAACAAGGCACTAAACTACTACTGCAACAAGGCACTAAAGTACTACTGCAACAAGGCACTAAAGTACTACTGCAACAAGGCACTAAAGTACTACTGCAACAAGGCACTAAAGTACTACTGCAACAAGGCACTAAAGTACTACTGCAACAAGGCACTAAAGCACTACTGCAACAAGGCACTAAAGCACTACTGCAACATGGCACTAAAGCACTACTGCAACATGGCACTAAAGCACTACTGCAACAAGGCACTAAACTACTACTGCAACAAGGCACTAAACTACTACTGCAACAAGGCACTAAAGTACTACTGCAACAAGGCACTAAAGTACTACTGCAACAAGGCACTAAAGTACTACTGCAACAAGGCACTAAAGCACTACTGCAACAAGGCACCAAAGCACTACTGCAACAAGGCACTAAAGCACTACTGCAACAAGGCACTAAAGCACTACTGCAACATGGCACTAAAGCACTACTGCAACATGGCACTAAAGCACTACTGCAACAAGGCACTAAACTACTACTGCAACAAGGCACTAAAGCACTACTGCAACAAGGCACTAAAGCACTACTGCAACAAGGCACTAAAGCACTATTGCAACAAGGCACTAAAGCACTATTGCAACAAGGCACTAAAGCACTACTGCAACATGGCACTAAAGCACTACTGCAACATCTCACTAAAGTACTACTGCAACAAGGCACTAAAGTACTACTGCAACAAGGCACTAAAGTACTACTGCAACAAGGCACTAAAGTACTACTGCAACAAGGCACTAAAGTACTACTGCAACAAGGCACTAAAGTACTACTGCAACAAGGCACTAAAGTACTACTGCAACAAGGCACTAAAGTACTACTGCAACAAGGCACTAAAGTACTACTGCAACAAGGCACTAAAGCACTACTGCAACAAGGCACTAAAGCACTATTGCAACAAGGCACTAAAGCACTATTGCAACAAGGCACTAAAGCACTATTGCAACAAGGCACTAAAGCACTACTGCAACATGGCACTAAAGCACTACTGCAACATCTCACTAAAGTACTACTGCAACAAGGCACTAAAGTACTACTGCAACAAGGCACTAAAGTACTACTGCAACAAGGCACTAAAGTACTACTGCAACAAGGCACTAAAGTACTACTGCAACAAGGCACTAAAGTACTACTGCAACAAGGCACTAAAGTACTACTGCAACAAGGCACTAAAGTACTACTGCAACAAGGCACTAAAGTACTACTGCAACAAGGCACTAAAGCACTACTGCAACATGGCACTAAAGCACTACTGCAACAAGGCACTAACGTACTACTGCAACAAGGCACTAAAGTACTACTGCAACAAGGCACTAAAGTACTACTGCAATAAAAACACAGCAAAGGAAAACACTTTTTAGCCTAAATGCAACGCATTGGGGCAAATCCAACACATCACTGAGTAGTATCTGCCTCCTTATTTTCAAGCATAGCAGTGGCTGCCTCATGGTACAGTATGATTGACATTAGCAAATACTGGGGAGTTTTTCAGGATAAAAAGAAACAGGGTGGAGCTAAGCACAGGCAACATCCTGTGGGAGAATCCTGATTCACACCAGAGACGGAGAGGGGAATTCACATTTCATAAAGGACAATAACCTACAACACAAGGCCTAATCTACACTGGAGTTGATTACTGGTCTCACAATCACTTGCTGAAATATTGATTATGTCTGAAACCTGGCTCTGTCTCTCTGTTCCAGACTCAGATGTTCTGTTAGCTGGGTATAATATCTACAGAGCAGACAGAGTGGGTAGAGGTATTACCATATATGTTAAATGCAACCTAGATGTGACGTGTCCATTTCAACTTCTGTTCCGAAACAGTTCTAAATGTGATCCTTGGTCATAATGCACTATTAACGCTAGCGGGAGTCTATCGCTCCGGTATCTGCTCTATCGCCCCCCCTCAGCTCCGCATCTGCTCTATCGCCCCCTCAGCTCCGGTATCTGCTCTATCGCCCCCTCAGCTCCGGTAACTGCTCTATCGCCCCCTCAGCTCCGGTAACTGCTCTATCGCCCCCCTCAGCTCCGGTAACTGCTCTATCGCCCCTCAGCTCCGGTATCTGCTCTATCGCCCCCCCTCAGCTCCGGTATCTGCTCTATCGCTCACCCTCAGCTCCGGTATCTGCTCTATCGCCCACCCTCAGCTCCGGTATCTGCTCTATCGCCCACCCTCAGCTCCGGTATCTGCTCTATCGCCCACCCTCAGCTCCGGTATCTGTTTTAACTGTGTAAATGTAACAATCTGCTGTTGTATATTTTTTTTGTGTTATCTGTGATAGTTTTGTTTTGTCTTGTGTAATTTCTTAATCATTGTACCTAAACTGTATGTGTAAACATGTATACGCAGGGCCCAGCTGTAAAAGAGACCTTGGTCTCAGTCTTTGTTTCTATTTGAAATAAAGGTATAATAACCACCACTTCTGAGTGGTTATCAATATTACTCGCTAATGTTCAGTCCCTGGACAATAGAATAGACAAAGCAAATAAATAGGCAAATAAACATAATGGACTGTAACACTCTGTTTTACAGAATTATGGTTCTCTCCGGATATACTGTCCCCGTCCATTCAGCCAGAGGGGTTCTCCGTCCATTGTGCGGACAGGAAAGAATATATCTTCCGGAAACGAAAGGTGGAGATGTATGTTTCATGATTAACTACTCGTGGTGTGATTGTGGTAACATACAGGAACTAAAGTCCTTTTGTTCTCCCGATCTGGAATAGCTTACCATTAAATGCCGACCGCATTACCTCCAGAGAGAATTCTAGTCGGTCATCGTCACAGCAGTGTACATTCCCCCTCAAGCCGATACCATGACGGCCCTCAAAGAACCACACTGGACTTTGTATAAACTGGAAAAAGCATATCTTGAGACCACATTTATTGTAGCTGGAGACTTCAATAAAGCAAATCCAAATCTAAGGATCACAACTTTATTTTAAGAATGTGAAATGTCAGAATAATAGTAGAGAGAATGATTTATTTCAGCTTCTATTTCTTTCATCACATTCCTAGTGGTTCAGAAGTTTACATACACTCAATATTTGGTAGCATTGCCTTTAAAATTGTTTAACTTGGGTCAAACATTTCAGATAGCCTTCCACAAGCTTCCCACAAGCTTCCCACAATAAGTTGGGTGAATTTTGGCCCATTCCTCCTGACAGAGCCAGGTTTGTAGGCCTGCTTGCTCACACAAGCCTTTTAAGTTCTGCCCTCAAATTTTCTATAGGATTGAGGTCAGGGCTTTGTGATGGCCACTCCAATACCTTGACTTTGTTGTCCTTAAGCCATTTTGCCACAACTTTGGAAGTATGCTTGGGGTCATTGTCCATTTGGAAGACCCATTTGCGACCAAGCTTTAACTTCCTGACTCACGTCTTGAGATGTTGCTTCAATATGTTCAAATAATTTTCCTTCCTCATGATGTAATCTATTTTGTGAAGTGCACCAGACCCTCCTGCAGCAAAGCACCCCCACAACATGATGCTGCCACCCCCGTGCTTCACAGTTGGGATCCTGTTCTTCGGCTTGCAAACATCCCCCTTTTTCCTCCAAACATAACAATGGGCATTATGGCCAAACAGTTCCAAACAGTTCAGACCAGAAGACATTTCTCCAAAAAGTACAATCTTTGTCCCCATGTGCAATTGCAAAAAATAGTCTGGCTTTTTAATGGCGGTTTTGGAGCAGTGGCTTCTTCATTGCTGAGCGGCCTTTCAGGTTATGTCGATATAAGACTCGTTTTACTGTGGATATAGATACTTCTGTACCTGTTTCCTCAAGCATCTTCACTATGTCATTTGCTGTTGTTCTGGGATTGATTTGCACTTTTCGCACCAAAGTACATTCATCTCTAGGAGACAGAACGCGTCTCCTTCCTGAGCGGTATGACAGCTGCGTGGTCCCATGGTGTTTATACTTGCGTACTATTGTTTGTACAGATGAACGTGGTACCTTCAGGCGTTTGGAAATTGCTCCCAAGGATGAACAAGATTTGTGGAGGTCTATAATTTCTTCCCGAGGTCTTGGCTAATTTCTTTTGATTTTCCCATGATGTCAAGCAAAGAGGCACTGAGTTTGATGGTAGGCCTTGAAATACATCCACAGGTACACCTCCAATTGACTCAAATTATGTCAATTAGCCATTCAGAAGCTTCTAAAGCCAGAGAGAATTTTCCAAGCTGTTTTAAAGGCACAGTCAACTTAGTGTATGTAAACTTCTGACCCACTGGAATTGTGATACAGTGAATTGTAAGTGAAATAATCTGTCTGTAAACAATTGTTGGAAAAATGACTTGTGTCATGCACAAAGTAGATGTCCTAACTGACTTGCCAAAACTATAGTTTGTTAACACGGAATTTGTGGAGTGGTTGAAAAACAAGTGTTAATGACTCCAACCTAAGTGTATGTAAACTTCCGACTTCAACTGTATATGGCAACATTCGTGCAAAACTGAAATTGCAAACCACCACATTTAACCACATCAAGGTGACTGGGAACATGGATGTGTACAAACAGATCAGCTATGCCCTCCGTAAGCCAATCAAAGTACAGTTCAGGAACAAAGTTGAGTTGCAAGTTAAAGGATGTGGCAGGGACTCCAGACAATCACGGAGCCACCGACGTGGGCCACCACCGCTCACGAGGACTGTGAGCACTCGTTCTCTGTGGCTAGCTTAAGACATTTAAGTGTGTTAACCCTTGCAAGGCTGCCGGCCCAGACGGCATCCCAAGCCGGGTCCTCAGAGCATGTGGAGACCAACTGGCTGGAGTGTTTATGGATATATTCAATCTCTCCCTATCCCAGTCTGCTGTCCCCACTTGCTTCAAATGTCTACCATTGTTCTGGTACCCAAGAGAAAGAGAGCGTAGGTAACTGAACTAAATGACTATCGTCCTGTAGCGCTCACTTCTGCCATCATGAAGTGCTTTGAGAGGCTAGTTTAAGGATCATATCACCTCCACCTTACCCAACACCCTAGACCAGCATTTACCAAAATCTGTTTTGGTTTCAGCCCTAGCATTACACAGCAGATTAAATTAATCAAAGCTTATTTGAATCAGGTGTGTAATGTTGCGCAAAAAACATAACATGCACCCCTTGGGGTTCCTAGGCATGAGTTCCGGAAATGCTGCCCTAAACCCACTACAATTTGCATACCGCCCCAACAGAACCACAGATGACGCAATCGTCATCACACTGCAGTATCCCATCTGGACGAGAGGAATACCTACAGTATTTAAGAACGCTGTTCATTGACTACAGCTCAGCCTTCAACACCACAGAGCCCTCCAAGCTCATCACTAAGCTTGAGGCCCTGGGTCTGAACCCCGCCCAACAGGGTCCTGGACTTCCTTTGAGTACATCCTGTCGGGTTGTATCACACCTGGTATGGCAATTGCACCGTCCGCATCCGCAGGGCTCTCCAGAGGGTGGTGCGGTCACATTGCCTGCCTGCCCTCCAGGACATCTACAGTACCCGGTGTCACAGAAAGGACAAGATCATCAACGCCCTCGGCCACCCGAGCCATAGCCTGTTTACCCCGTTAACACCTACAAGCAGGAGACAGTACAGGTGGATCAAAGCTGGGACCGCTTCCATCTCCAGGCCTTCAGACCTAAATAGTCACCACTAGTCGGCCTTCGCCCTGTACCCTACCCTGCACCTTAGAGACTGCTGCCCTATGTATAGTCATTGTATACTGGTCAACAATAATGTTTACATACTGTTTTACCCTCATATGTATATACACTGTATCCTATTTAACTACTGCAGTACACACCTTTCATATTCATATATTATCTATACATAATTCATTTTGCAGACAGATCCCACCTTGGCCAGCGTATTTGTTTGACGTTTGTACATTTCACCTGAAAATGTTCAGTTTCCATCAGGCCTGTCATGAAATCTTTTATCCGACAGACATTTACGCACATAAAAAGTATTGTGCCTGTAACCAGGTTTCATTCGTTCTGAAGTTATCCGTCACAGAAAGACAAACATCTTGAGATCTGTGCATAGCGGTGTGGAAAAGCAAAAAATAATCTGATTTACTAAGCCTTTCTCCCAGTGGTCTGAGGCAGCGCAACTTCAATAACTACAGTTTTGGGAAACCGCTCGGATTTAAGGATGCGCCCACTAAAGTTCTTATGATGAACATGATGCCTTAATAAACCAATTAGGCACATTTAAAACTTTGCACATACACTGCTGCCATCAAGTGGCCAAAACCTAAATTGCACCTGGGATGGAATAATACATTATGGCCTCTCTTGCATCTCAAAGATGAAGGGGAAAAAAGTGTTTGGTAACTTCGTATTATCTTTTCCCAGATCTAATGTGTTATATTCTCCTACATTCCTTTCACATTTCCACAAACTTCAAAGTGCGCCTTTCAAATGGTATCAAGATTACGCATATGCTTGCTTCAGGTCCTGAGCTATAGGCAGTTCGATTTGAGCATATCATTTCAGGCGAAAATTGAAGGGACAGATCCTTGAGGTTAACCTCTACAGGATCGTTGGGACGGTTGAGCTAACATTGGCGAATGTGATTAGCATGAGGTTGTACGTAACAAGAACATCTTCAAGGACATAAGCTTTCTGACGATATCAGATATGTATAACTTCTTGTTAATCTAACTGCACTGTCCACTTTACAGTAGCTATTACAGTGAAAGAACACCATGCTATTGTTTGAGGAGAGTGCAGTTATGAACTTGAAAATATATTGAGACGCTTTTGGGAAACCGGACCCAGGTCAATTAATACCAAATATATTACGGTATAAATAACCCTCATTTTGTGAGGCCATACAAAACGACTTTAATGATTAGCAGTAGCCTAGGCCTAAATGGTTCATAAGGACCTATACTAAAACATCTTACGAATGATTGTTACATACTTAGTTTTTTTTTTATATAAATGTGAATACTAGCTAACATATAAATGTTGGAGTAATGATTAATCAATAAATAAAACGTACTAATATTCCATTTTAAATGCTTTATTACAACGTGTTATTATAAAGTGCTACCGATGTGGTTACATGATTTGATTGGCCATACAAACTATCAATAATACCTAATATGACAACAATACATTCAATTCAGTAAGTGTAACATTCCTCATAACACCACTGTGCTCACCAGCCAAATACATGCAGCTCTGTTCCAAAGTGACCCATTTAAAAGTTTTACCCCCATCCCATTGCTGACGAGGAATGTTCCATCAGATTTGTTCAGCAGGAGCTCAAAAGATTGCATGTTTTATAGGTGTCCATTCCGAGGTCATTATTCCAGGCCCAATAGGCCTTCACATACAGTTCTCTGATTTTTCTTTTTCACATGTTTCCCAAAAAGCTTTTTTTTTTTTTTCCTTTACTGCACGTGTCCATTCTGGATCCATTCTAGATGTTCACTGTAGTTTTCTCTGAGTGTTGGGTCCCTCTCCCACCAGCTGGCTGCCATCTAAAAACCAGCACATCTGATCAGGTAACCAATACATGTATTGACGTGATGTCACATGATTAGGATGATCAGGTAATCAATACATGTATTGACGTGATGTCACATGATTAGGATGATCAGGTAATCAATACATGTATTGACGTGATGTCACATGATTAGGATGATCAGGTAATCAATACATGTATTGACGTGATGTCACATGATTAGGATGATCAGGTAATCAATACATGTATTGACGTGATGTCACATGATTAGGATGATCAGGTAATCAATACATGTATTGACGTGATGTCACATGATTAGGATGATCAGGTAATCAATACATGTATTGACGTGATGTCACATGATTAGGATGATCAGGTAATCAATACATGTATTGACGTGATGTCACATGATTAGGATGATCAGGTAATCAATACATGTATTGACGTGATGTCACATGATTAGGATGATCAGGTAATCAATACATGTATTGACGTGATGTCACATGATTAGGATGATCAGGTAATCAATATATGTATTGACGTGATGTCATGAAAGTGAATGTAATATTCCTGAGGCGTAGGGAGAGACGAGTGCAGAAACCCTTACAAACTGCAGTAAGCAGTCGACTGTGGTATTTTGAACGCAGTGAATGCTGCAGTTATACTGCACTCTGACTGCAATCTTTTTCATAAGGGAAGGATGAAAAGAGTGGGTGAGCTTCCCTTTAATTCAAGTAAGTGAATTAAAGTAAGTGAAGTCCATTTGAACATTCACAGGGCATTTTCTCAGGCCAATCCCTTCGAATGCTAAATACAACCATAGCTGCATCACACTTACTGTGCGTGAGTCCGTGGTGAAATGTTCTGGGAGCGGTGCCGGTGACCAGGGCGTCTTTGGAATGTTGTGACTGGGTCAGCGTTCCCATGGTTCCTGGTCCGAAGGCGGAGAGCGGGAAACCCAGGGCATGGAGTAGAGGGATTCCAGGAAGACCTGGAGTGGGTTTGTGTCCTGGAGCAGGCAAGCTCAGCGCAGACACCTCGGAAACCTGCAAAGTAACAAACTATGGCACCCGATTGACTTTGTAGTGCACTTCATAGGGAAAAGGCTGCCATTTGAGACAAAGCCTATGACTTTCAGAATCCTGAACTAACAAATAAACCAAATGGCTTTATGCATCACAACCAGGGTTGCAAAATTCCTGGAACTTTCAATAAATTCCCTTGTTATCCAGAATTCCTGGTTGCAGGATTCCGGATATTCTGCTTATTCTCTCCTGATTCTAGAAACCTACAACTGGGAAAACCAGGGAATTTATTGGAAGTTCCCTGAATTTTGCCACCCTATTCTCAACCACATTATAATGCATTCTACCTGTCAACTTAATAAGGTGCTTACCCGTCTGTCAACTTAATAAGGTGCTTACCCGTTTCTTCTTCTTCGGTGGTGGAGGAGGGTGGCAGTTCTGGACTGAAAGGTCAGGCGTCACTGCTACATGCCCCTGGGAAATGTAGTCTTTGTGGATGTGGACTTGCGCCAGCGCCTGGTCAGCTAGCACGGTCAGAGGAGACTGGGAGTGAGTGTTCAGCTGAGGGTGTGTGTTCGCAGTCGCTGACTGAGCGTGTGTGTTGGCATTGGCTGACATGCTGACATGCACAGGCTTCAAATCATCGTAGGGGGTCAACACAGCGATGGGGAAACCAACGTTTGCCCCGCAACTCTCCTCCCCCCTCAGCTCAGCTAGCTCCTCCTTCACAATCCCTAAAGGGGGGGGTGTGAGGATGCGACCCTGATCCAGAGAGTCATCTAGATTCTGGTGGGTTGTGGATACGCCTGAGCCCAGAAGAGGTGATGATCCGTTCTGGGATTGAGCTCCTAGGAAAGCCTGAGGCTCCACAGGCCCACTGGAGGTCCCTGGAAGAGTTGGAGCACTGCCCAAAGAGGACGGTTTCTTCTCCGACTTCAACTTCCTCTTCACTCTGTGGGAGAGAACACATCTTCCTTCAGTAAAATTACTTATTGCACTCCTTACAAAAAAAACTGTTTGCATCTGTGTGATGCAGTCAGAGGGGGAGTAGGGAGTGCAGGCTTTAGCTCCAGCATCAACACCCTGGTTCAGCTAATCAACACCCTGGTTCAGCTAATCAACACCCTGGTTCAGCTAATCAAGAGTTTGGTGGATGCTACCATAGAGATCTTATGGAGACAAAAGGTATCATAATTCCTAGTTCTATGGATGATACTTACTGCTGTAGAGGTGCAGTGGGGCAGCGGACTCCTCTACTCTCCTTTAGCAGAACTCTGAGGAACCAGAACACTAGTAAAAGACGCATGAACAAGTAAAACGGAATATTTGAAGGTTGTGCCTGCATGTTTACCTGCGCGTGTGTGTGCGTGTGTACCGGCGCGTGTGTACCGGCGCGTGTGTACCGGCGCGTGTGTACCGGCGCGTGTGTACCGGCGCGTGTGTACCGGCGCGTGTGCGTGCGCGTGTATGTACCGGCGCGTGCGCGCGTACCGGCGCGTGTGTGTGTACCGGCGCGTGCGCGCGTACCGGCGCGTGTGCGTGTCTGCGCGTACCTGCGTGTGCGCGTGCACCTGCGCGTGTCTGCGCGTACCTGCGCGTGTGCGTGCGTGTGTGTACCTGCGCGCGTGCGTGTACCTGCGCGTGCGCGCGTGTGCGTGCGCGTGCGTGCGTCTGCGCGTGTGCGTGCGTGCGTCTGCGCGTGTGCGTGCGTGCGTCTGCGCGTGTGTGTGTACCTGCGCGTGTGCGTGTGTGTGTACCTGCGCGTGTGCGTGTACCTGCGCGTGTGCGTGCGTGCGCGTGTGCGTGCGTGCGCGTGTGCGTGTACCTGCGTTGCATCCAGCCTTTAGGCCAGAGGGGTTTAATCTCGGTGTCCAGGAAAGCTTTCAGGAACTCCTCCGGTCCCTGCGTCTCAGTTTTCCCCTTCTCCACTTCGAATCTGTCCATCCGCACCCGAACCGCACTGCACAGGCACTCCCTGACGGGCAAGATAGAATAGTCACCATAGGTGTTTATACGCATGTGTGTGTTGGGGGGGGGGGATGTTGATCGAATGATCAGTAAACATTTAGAAACCTGATCTCTTGGTTCCATCTGAATTTCTTCCTGGGGCCAACCACTCGTTTACCACTCCTCTCCTCCCCCTCCTCTTCTGATCCTGTGTTCTCCTTCTGTTCTCGCTCTTTACTCTCCTCCACCATCCTGGAACGGTCAGCCACACGGGTTAGCTCGGCAGCCAGCCACACGGGTTAGCTCGGCAGCCAGCCACACGGGTTAGCTCGGCAGCCAGCCACACGGGTTAGCTCGGCAGCCAGCCACACGGGTTAGCTCGGCAGCCAGCCACACGGGTTAGCTCGGCAGCCAGCATGTCACCACACAGACTAGCAAGATCACCAAGTTGCACATTAAGTTGACTACGATTTATTATGTTCAGTGTTGACGATAGTTGCCATGGTGACATACTTAGCAGCCCTGGCCTGGGCGTGGGCCTGGCAGTCGTCGTGGTAACGGGAGATCTGTTCCGGCATCACCTTGCCGATCGCCTGCCTCAACCTCTGGAGAGGCTCCTCCTAAACCACACAGACAAACATTTGCGCCTGAACACACACACCACAGAGGACGAGCCATCCTGTGTTACCTGTGTCAGCAGTAGTTTCTTGACCCGTTTCAGCAGCGTGTCTCTGCTGCAGGGGAGGAATGAGGCAAGGTGTGTGTACACCTTAGAACGCACATGGCCACTCACATCTCTGCACTGCAGCTCAATGCTGAGGACCACACACACATCCATTACTCGTAAGGCTGAACATTGTTATGGACAAATCTAAAAAAATAATAAAATAAAAAAACTCCCAACATCAAGTCAGTTACACAAATTTGTATAAGAAATGTTTTTGATGGTAGTTTAAACATGAAACCAAACCAAGTGACTTACTCCAGCAGGATAGTGTTGACCTCTGGGGTGAAGAACTTGACCTTTGACTCTCCCACCAACCCCTTAGCAGCCTGAACAAGATCAACCAATACATCAATCAATGTGGCGCTCAACAACATGAGGAGCATAACACAAAGCCCAGTGTCCGGTACCATACCAGGGCCAGGTCATGAGTTCTCTTCTCCATGGCTGGTGACAGACCTTCAGGCAGGGGAGTGGGCTGTGACAGGGGCTGGACCTGTGGGCCAGAGACTGGCTGTGGCTGGGGCTGTGTAGATGGTTTTGGGGCCTGGGGCTTGGAGATGGATTCAGGGACAAGGTCAATCTGGTCCTGGGGTTGAGGGACAGGGTCGATGGTGGTGTGGCTCTCCAGGGTGGAAGCAGAGGGGTCACCTGGAACAACAGTATACAGTGGATTATATTGTATGTTGAGATTATTGGACTTCAATATACCATTACCAACAAAACAAATGTCCATGAAAATGGACAATAAAGTATGGTAGAGTATCAAACCTTTCACTTCCTTGTAGGCCAAAGTCTTGGCGTTGACCTCCTGATTGGTTAAGGTCATGGCGACGACTACCTGATTGGCCAGTGTCTCAGCGGAGGCGTCCAATAGGGTGTCTAGATCGAGGTCAAAGTCCACAGTGCTGGCTGCCTGGAGAAACGCCCTGTCATTGGTCGATCCAATCAAGCTGAGCAGAGGGTCCGCCATGTTGGCACCACCCCCAGCAGGGTCTGCAGAAACAAGGGCGGTTGTGGGTAGTGTAGTCTTCTCCAGACCGAACTTCTGTTGCTCTCCCTCTTTCTCTCTTTTTAGTTTCTCTTTGTCTTTCTGTTTCTGGAACTTCCTCAACATGTCTGTGACACTCAGAGGACCAGCAGGCTTCTTCTTCTTCTTCGGTTTCTCCTCCCACATGTTCTTGTCAGGTAGAACACTGGGGAAGAAAGAGCACAGAGGGAGAGGGCGCACAGAGAGAGAGAGGGCGCACAGAGAGAGAGAGGGCGCACAGAGAGAGAGAGGGCGCACAGAGAGAGAGAGGGCGCACAGAGAGAGGGAGAGTAAATGGACAATCTATGATCTACAGTTGTCAATCAACTGATCATGGATCAATCAGTCTCTCACCCAGTGTTTGACACTGTGGGGTTTTCAGTCGCCACCTGTCCATCGTATTTCCTCCTCTTCAGCATCACTTCTCCCCCTTCCTTCCTGCGTTTCTGGAACAAAACAAAGAATGACGTCTGACCTGGAACATTTTCTATTCACAAACGCAATACAGTTACGATCATACATATTGGCCTCATCCCAAATAGCACCCTATTCAGAGACCACTGTGGCCAAAAGTAGTACACTATAGACGGAATAGGGTGCTATTTGGAAAGGGACGGAGGCATAGAGTTTATTACCTTAGGGGGCTTGGGTTGTTGGTTCTTGGTCATGAAGTCGTCGTCCGTCTCAGTATCAGAGGCCTGGCGGAACTGGAGCGGTCCGGAGTTGACATAGAACCCTCCCAGCTTGGTGTTTAGAGAGGCTGGGACCAACTCATCATACTGCAGAGAGGACAGGAGGGGTTGATATTAAAATACTGTATTTTAAACTATAAATATTTATACAATACTGATGAGGATAAATTGACAACAAGCTAAAAGCTAAGTATCCATGCAACTATAACAAGGACGCACCACCTGCACACAGTAACACGGTAATCTGAACCAGACGAAACACGGTAATCTGAACCAGACGAAACACGGTAATCTGAACCAGACGAAACACGGTAATCTGAACCAGACGAAACACGGTAATCTGAACCAGACGAAACACGGTAATCTGAACCTACTGCCTCGGAGTTGTCGATGAAAGAGTCCTCGTTGTCATAACCATAGCCTATATCCACTAGATCCTGAATACGATCCTTCTTGCGCTTGTTCCCACATCCCTGGAGAGAGAAAGAACAAGAGAGAGAAAGACAGACAAGGACAGGGGGTTCATCAAGGCAATAATAAGGCATTAAAACAATGATATTGTCTGCATCCCAAATGGCTCTGGTCAAAAGTAGTGCACTATATAGGGAATAGGATGCCATAGGGCTCTGGACAAAAGTAGTGCACTATATAGGGAATAGGGTGCTATAGGGCTCTGGTCAAAAGTAGTGCACTATGTAGGGAATAGGGTGCAATATCTGAACAGTCGTAAGGCCAAGCACCACACATATACAATTTGTTTTTATCATATCACAATACACTTTTACCAGTTTAATGTGGACAAATAATACTTTTCTTTGTATATTTTTTTCCTGAAATATTGTATTTAAGTACGCAGATCAGGTGACCATTAAATATGCGCATATTTGCATATCAGGCAACAACAAAAAAATGGTACACTGGATGAAGTCAGCCTAAATCTTTTGGTTTCAATTTTGTTCCAAAATTCCACGACCGGACTTAAACATAGCAGTGTTGAAAAATATTGTTTTCATCTTTCTATCTTTTTTGCAAATTTTCCAGATGAAAACATAATTGAGAATAAACATTAACATATAAATAATTCCCTATGTATAAGTCTGGAGAATACGTCAAAGGATAACCACACATTTGCTGAATGCTTCAAAGGCTGAGAAATGTGTTGGCATGTGCATAGAGTGGTTAAAGACAAGGACACTGAATGTAGACTGCCAAACACCAATTTAGACCCAATCACCATCTCTTCAAAGTCAGTTACTACATGTAGTCCAGTTTGTAACATTCTCTATGAATAGGGCTTTTAAAATTGTGTGATTCAATGTAGTGAGCTTAGAAACTATGGATGTCCATTAACGAAAGTGGTTACAATTCATTACATTTTGATTACAGTTGTATGATAAATTTAATATATATTTTCGTTAGTTTATCAACTCCCTAATGGACCAAGAAAGTAATTATGTATGTAAAATGTAATTTTAGCTTGTGGTGCCTGGCCATAATATTATGCTTGTAATACCAAATAATAAAACGTTACAACCACTCACATATTTCTCCTCGAATCTCCTGGCGATAACTTCAAATCCATCCTTCTCTCTGTTCTCCTGCTGAATGGTGTTTGGTACATCTTTGTCTGAAACGCTCTTCTGGAAAATAGCGCCTTTATTAGTTGCGTCAATGAAACGTATTTAGGATGATACATTTGACTTGTTTCCTTGTTGATTTAACATTCATAATTGATCAGTCAATCTATTGATCGATCACACCAATTCTATCTGAAAGGAGCGTCTTTCTTTTTCACCTTTTTGTAAAAAAGTTCAGGGTAGTAGAACTCAGGACACCTATGCTGGTCTGGTTCAAACAGCGTCAGGACAAAGCGTTCTGTCTTGGCCAGTTTGGTTGGACCACCCTGAGAAGACGAGTTTGATGTGGCTACGGGTTGTTTGGTTGGACTGCCCCAGGAAGATGAGGTCGACGCAGCTACTGGCGTAACGGTGACCGCCTCTTTAGGGGGCAACGCTGGTTTAACCACCACGGCTGACTGCAGGGGGACGTTACTGGACAGAGTAGTCAGTTGAACTCTTCGTGGTTCGGCCATGGCAGCGAACAATAGACTATCGGAACATCCGCCTCAGTAGCTGGCCAAATAACTTCCACAGACACAACTCCCGGCCCCTAATCAGCAGCAGCAGGTGTCCGTTTGCATTTCACCTGGGATGCGTTCAGTACGATAGAACGTATTGGTTTGCATTTCACCTGGGATGCGTTCAGTACGATAGAACGTATTGGTTTGCATTTCACCTGGGGTGCGTTCAGTACGACAGAACGTATTGGTTTGCATTTCACCTGGGGTGCGTTCAGTACGATAGAACGTATTGGTTTGCATTTCACCTGGGATGCGTTCAGTACGATAGAACGTATTGGTTTGCATTTCACCTGGGGTGCGTTCAGTCACGACAGAGCGTATTGGTTTGCATTTCACCTGGGATGCGTTCAGTGCGACAGAACGTATTGGTTTGCATTTCACCTGGGATGCGTTCAGTACGACAGAACGTATTGGTTTGCATTTCACCTGGGATGCGTTCAGTACGATAGAACGGATTGGTTTGCATTTCACCTGGGATGCGTTCAGTACGACAGAACGTATTGCAACCAGAGAGGAAGAGGTGAAGCGAAAGGATTTACTCCTCCCAAAATCTGTCCCCATGAGATAAGACCTTTTTTGTATGGTCTGAGAGACTGTCGACTTACCTGAGGCTTATGTGATCGAATAGTAGTTTCGTAGGTTATTCCAACTGATATACTGATATAAGTGGATGACAACGACAACGACAACGACAAATGTACTGATATAAGTGGATGACAACGATGATGCACGTGGCATTCGTGTATCCAAAAACAACTTAGTTGTGCATGTTGTTCTGACCTGATCTCACCTGCAGTCAATCATTGGGAAACACTCTTCATGGCACTTCGATACCTAAGTTACTTTTTCGTAGGAGGTTAGGAGACTGAGGTTAAGGTTAGGAGACTGAGGTAAAGGTTAGTAAAAGGGTCAGGGATAGTGAAAATGCTTACCTAACCTGCTACGAAAATACCTTTTTATCTAAGTGCAATGAAAAGAGTGTGTCCCTTCAATAATTGAGGACATGTATTTCCATTGTTAGAGAGGTCAATCAGCTATCTTGTCAATAGAATTAAATCAAATCAAATCAAATCAAATTTTATTTGTCACATACACATGGTTAGCAGATGTTAATGCGAGTGTAGCGAAATGCTTGTGCTTCTAGTTCCGACCATGCAGTAGTATCTAACAAGTAATCTAACAAATTCACAACAACTACCTTATACACACAAGAGTAAAGGAATGAATACGAGTATGTACATATAAATATATGGATGAGCGATGGCTGACCGGCATAGGCAAGATGCAGTAGATGGTATGGAGTACAGTATATACACATATATATGAGATGAGTAATGTAGGATATGTAAACATTATATAAATGGCATTGTTTAAAGTGGCTAGTGATACATTATTTCATCCAATTATAATTATTAAAGTGGCTAGAGATTTGGGTCGATGACCGAACGGCATAGGCAAGATACAGTAGATGGTTTAGAGTACAGTGTATACATTTGATATGAGTATGTCGGATCGTAAACATTATATACAAAATTGTTTAAAGTGGCTAGTGATACATTTGTTACATCCAATTCCTATGTATAAAGTGGCTAGAGATTTAAGTCAGTATGTTGGCAGCAGCCACTCAATGTTAGTGATGGCTGTTTAACAGTCTGATGGCCTTGAGGTAGAAGCTGTTTTTCAGTCTCTCGGTCCCAGCTTTGATGCACCTGTACTGACCTCGCCTTCTGGATGATAGCGGGGTGAACAGGCAGTGGCTCGGGTGGTTGTTGTCCATGATGATCTTTTGGCCTTTCTGTGACATCGGGTGGTGTAGGTGTCCTGGAGGGCAGGTAGTTTAACCCGGTGATGCGTTGTGCAGTCCTCACTACCCTCTGGAGAGCCTTACGGTTGTGGGCGGAGCAGTTGCCGTACCAGGCGGTGATACAGCCCGACAGGATGCTCTCGATTGTGCATCTGTAAAAGTTTGTGAGTGATTTTGGTGACAAGCCAAATTTCTTCAGCCTCCTGAGGTTGAAGAGGCGCTGTTGCGCCTTCTTTACCACGCTGTCTGTGTGGGTGGACCAATTCAGTTTGTCCGTGATGTGTACGCCGAGGAACTTAAAACTTTCCACCTTCTCCACTACTGTCCCCTCGATGTGGATAGGGGTGCTCCCTCTCCTGTTTCCTGAAGTCCACGATCATCTCCTTTGTTTTGTTGACATTGAGTGAGAGGTTATTTTCCTGACACCACACTCCGAGGGCCCTCACCTCCTCTCTGTAGGCCGTCTCGTCGTTGTTGGTAATCAAGCCTACCACTGTAGTGTCGTCAGCAAACTTGATGATTGAGTTGGATGCGTGCTTGGCCACGCAGTCATGGGTAAACAGGGAGTACAGGAGAGGGAATTACAGTGGAGGCTGGTGAGGGGAGGACGGCTCATAATAATGGCTGGGACGGAGCAGATGGAATGGCATCAAACACATGGAAACCATGTGTTTAATGTATTTGATATAATTTCACTTATTCCGCTCAAGCCATTACCACGAGCCCGTCCTCCCCAATTAAGGTGCCACTAACCTCCTGTGAAATAATAGAATGTCTTTACTGCAACGTTCAATTAAACAGAAACGGTGCCGTTCTGAACGACCAGTTGAAAAACGGGGAGGCGTTGGGTTGTGGGTTGGGGAATTCTTCTTCGTTGGGGTTTTATGGCGGTGTCACCTACCAGGCTGGAGTTTGATGTTCTAAATTCTGCACTCCAGTCCAGGGCTTCTACAACTTTTTTGTTGCCTAGGGACACCCCACCCTGGCAAACCGGCGACATCCATTATATGTTAGAAGAGGAAAGAAACGTCTTGTCTTATCATCAGGTGAATGATAACGGCAAGTAGGAGAAGTAATTAACATTTTAAAATGAATAGATTTGGTAGACAGTTTCATTATTTTGACCTCCCCACAGTTCACTGGAAGAGGAAGTGTAAACTATAACATAGTATATTAGCTAGAAAGGCATCTTGGTTTTTTAGAGAAAATGTTGCTGTTGTAAAGCACATTTTCTGCAATTCTACACATTTTTCTATTGAGCAGAGAGGCTGAGAGGAAATTTTTGCAGTTTTATAGCTAATTCCCTGCAATTCTATGCATTTTGACATGGCTAATGCTGCGTTCCCTTGCTCAAACATTATAACAAAATCACCGGGAATCAATTCTCCCTGACTGTCTAGCTTTAATTTAATTGTTAGTTCTCAAAGCTGGTATTATAAAATATATATATATATATATATATAGTTCAATATCTTTTCGGCATGCTTTCTATCCGGTTTTGGTTGTTTAAGTTGACACTGAAACAGTTTATCCATCCCAAAAATTATGTTCTATGCAAAAAACAAACATATAATTAGCTCCCAATGACTGTAAGTTACTCAATTTTAAAGGGATAGATCGACATTTGCCATTGAAGCTAGCATGCTAACTGTTCTTGTAGACTTCCAGTCATTGCGCTAACACTAGTTAGCATTGGGGAGTGAAACTACCTCTATCTTCCTTCATACTGGACACAGAGACATAAGCATTTTATCCACGATGGTGTTATGTTGAAGCTAGCGATATTCATAAAATAATGATTTTTCATATAAAATAATACCCCCCAAAATCACATAACCCCTGTAAGTAACTCCGCAGACCCCAGTTTTAAAACCCCTACTCTAGTCTACATGAATGGAGGAAGGAAATTATTGCTGATTTAATTACAGTTTGTTCTGGCTGGATTTTGAGAGAGTTGGAGAGGGTAAATGGCTGTGGGTTGGGGAATGCTCACGCTGCCCTTTAAACATGGTACTCATTGCTTCAAGCCACACCCACCAAATGGAACAAAGAAAGTGTGTTCAAGAACATTGAAAAAGTCTTGGGGAAACGTGTCATTCAGTACAAACCGTCACTCAACATAGCGAACATTTAATCAAATGTTTAATCGAACTGAACACACCCCTGGTGTGTAGGCATGGAGATGGAAAGAGCTCTTATCTTTGTAATAGCGAACATTCAATCAAATGTTTAATCAAACTGAACACACCCCTGGGATGTAGGCATGGAGATGGAAAGAGCTCTTATCTTTGTAATAGCGAACATTCAATCAAATGTTTAATCGAAATGAACACACCCCTGGGGTGTAGGTATAGAGATGGAAAGAGCTCTTATCTTTGTATCTGTGCCATTACGGTGTCTGTGACAGTATTTGCAGCGCCATGAGGCTGTCTCCATTTTAGCTCCAATTTTCTTCTTCTTTTGTGTTTGAAAAAAGTGTAAAGCTAATATTGGTGATTTACCTCCACCTGCAGTGCTGGAGTCCTGAACCCAAATCTTATGTGTCATTCACTTATTGTGGCCACTAGATGGCGATGACATAGTTTAAAGACATTTTCACACCATAGCATCCAATTTTAAGAAGAAGACAATGCTTGTATCCAAAGATGATCTATTATATTGACAAGATAGCAGAGTGACCGCTCTGACAATATAAATGCTTGTCCTCAATGATTGAAGGAAAGTGAGATCATGTGGGACCATTCAAGACAAGGACAGGGCAGATACGCATGTGAACAACAGGCACAACTAAGTTGTTTTTCTCAAAGTTGACGGAATTCCACGTGCATCCACTTATATCAGTACATTTGTAACAGCCTAAACATGACCAAACTTATTTTAGATCGAGTAAGCCTCACGTAATTCGAAACTCTCTCATAGACCTCCATACAAAAATGGGCTTATCTCACGCGGACAGATTTTTAGCAGAGTAAATTCTCTTGCTTCACCTCTTCCTCTCTGTCGTATCTATGGCTGAATCCCAAATCACCCCCTTTCCCTTGCCCCTCTGCCCTCCATTTGTGCGTTCACGCACGCCTCCGCCATTTGCACAAGTGTCTCAATGTGAAAATGATGCAGGGTGTAGAGGCTAATAGGACCCTCAGATAGTGTCTGCAAGGCTGCAGGCTTCAGAGCGATGTGCTATCCTGACACACACTGCGATATGTTGGGAGTTTGTGCAATTTCATACAATCGAATGGAGAGGCGTGTCTAATTATTGACCACATGCATTTGTTTGTGTCTGATTTCGAGACTTGACTCATTAAATACCTCCCAAATTAAATGTTTAACTGTTACTGAAGTGTAAAACTTTTATTTTGTTCATTTGAATTTCATACCAGTTTTATTATTTATAAGTGGAACATGAATTAATTCAAGTCACTAGTGTACAGGAGTTGATGGGTTTATTGATCCCCTCGCCACTCTCTGGAAGTCACCCCTTGACAACTAAGGACCCTCTGAGCGAGTTGGTAAGGGCGATGAGGTGGTTTGGGATTCACAGATTGGCTGATCGCTCCCAACCCAGAGGAATCCCCATCCAGTTGATTACTTTAAAATTGTGGAAGCCCTTAAAGAGATTCTCCTGTATTTTTGTATACTTTTTAGCCAGTAGTTCTGAAAGCAGAGCTCACGAGCCAAAAGTGCTCCTTGGAAAATTGCGTACTCACATATGTGAAGATGTGCACCACGTCATTGCTCTCTCTCGCTCTGCTGTCGGCGCATCGTGTGCATCTTGCTAGCTGTCACTCAAATGGTGAGGGGCTGAAGCTCATTGGTTGAACTCGAATTGATAAGGGGCTGGCCCACGATGGGAAAAATGTAGGGGAAATGGTGCAGCACAGCTTCCAGAAAAACAGTCGCTTTCAAACAAGGGATTTCGAGGATAATTGATGTAAAACAGTAATTCTGCTCATAGATCATGTGTGTATGAACTACACATTGGCACATCCAGCTCAAAGCATAAAGTTAAACAAAAGACTTACTAGTCGCCAAAGTATCAGAGCATGTCTTTAATGTCACTGTCCATGCTATCTCTATGGGTTTGGCCTATTTCGCGTTTCAGCTTTCATCAGGGCGTGACCATTGCGCCTTTGCGTCACACCTGTCGTCCACACCTCACGAGAGGGGTCAATTGGGGGTCAAACAGACCATGGTGTTTTCCACTAGTTACCACAGCCACAAAGTCATATCGTAAAAATTCATATAAACAAACGTTATTTCATTTAAGGTTAGGCAAACGGTTAGCAGTGTGGCTAAGGTTAGATTTACAAATATATTTTAAGAATATAATTTGTAGAAATGGGCGTGGCCTATGGCGCTGTGGTAACTAGTGAGGACCGAAAATGGTCGATTGTTTGTCAGGTGAGCGCGCGTCTCACGGTGAGAAGTCACACCTGTAGATTCCATCCTCCTGGTGCCAGGACCTCTCAGCGTGCACCGGTGCTAGGTCCAACATGAGGGCTACCCACCCTAACAACACATGTATCCTGTCCTTAGTTCTATTTTTCTTGTGTACCACGTTTACCCGAGCGGACGGGAAAAAGGGCAACATCCCCACCAATCCCCCTGCTTCGTCACAATCACACCTCGGCGGGAGATGTCGCCGGAATCACCACACCACTCGGCAGAAAAGACCGCAGGAGCCGCTTCACACGCTGCTAACAGACGCACAGAAGGCCGACCAGAACTTGCAATATATGTTAAGTTTGTTTAAGAGCGCGGCAGACCCGGACGGGAGGCCTAAACAGCATCGGCTGTTCGGGTCGAACACAGTACGTCTGCTACGACCCAACACCACCCAGGTGTGGTCTCTAACAGCGTCTTCAGGTGAGACATACACAGTGTGTAAGATAACAAGCGGTTATCATCCTCCAGGTTTTGTCTTTCTGACTATATGAAATTACAGTGGTACGGGTAGGCCTGTTGTACAATTGTTGTTCATTGTCATTCATAATAACAATTTATAAACCGTTATTTAGGCGATAGGTTGTGATGGGGTAACATTATTGGGTAGGCGCTATGGTGTAGAATAGTCTAGGTTACTTTTCGTCTTTGTAACTGTTTGTTGTTATGGTGAAGCCTGACCATTTTCAATATAGAAGTGTATCAGGTCAAAAGTGCGAAAGATATTGATGCCTACCGTTGTCATCTCTCCCTGTTCTTTCCATCCTTTCTCTCCCTCAACTCTCTCCATCTACCTCCTCTCTCTCTTTCTCTCCCTCAACTCTCTCCATCTACCTCCTCTCTCTCTTTCTCAACTCTCTCCATCTACCTCCTCTCTCTCTTTCTCTCCCTCAACCCTCCATCTACCTCCTCTCTCTCTTTCTCTCCCTCAACCCTCCATCTACCTCTTTCTCTCCCTCAACTCTCTCCATCTACCTCCTCTCTCTCTTTCTCAACTCTCTCCATCTACCTCCTCTCTCTCTTTCTCTCCCTCAACCCTCCATCTACCTCTTTCTCTCCCTCAACTCTCTCCATCTACCTCTTTCTCTCCCTCAACTCTCTCCCTCAACCCTCTCCATCTACCTCCTCTCTCTCTTTCTCTCTCCTCCTCCAGTCCTGCGCTACACCTACGCAGTGAAGTACGACCTCCAATCCCTCTCCCTGGAACAGCTAGTGAGAGCCTCGTTTGTCCACCTTCGTCCCTCTAGTACATCCAGGACGCCCCACCCCTCCCCTCTCCGCTGCAGGGCCAGAGTCACCTCTCTGGGGCATGATAGCTGGACAAGCCCCCCTGAAGGTTTGGGGCGCCTGGTCACCCTGGAGCCGCATCAGCAGTGGACAGAAACTGACATCACAGAGCACCTCGCCACACAGGTGGTAACGCTGACCCAGGGAAAGCCAAAGCTGGGCAGTCACCTGACCCTCATGGCCCAGTATTGGTGCTTGGATCCTGGACATTGGCGGAGCGAGGCCTTGGGCGGCCTGTGGAGGATCCGAGGGGGACACAGGAGGGGGAAGAGGGCAGCCTCCGCAAATCACCTCAACGCCCCCGCTCTGCTCCTCTTCCTCAATGAAGAGGAGGAAAACAGAGAGTGGAGGGCGGCGACCCGAACGGGGGGGTCCAATTTGGGGGGTCTGACTCCGGAGCCTCACCACCTCTCTGCCCACCGACTCCGCCGCTCCAACGGCCCCAGTCCCCCAGGCAGCATTGTCTCCGACATCCCCAACTACCGAAAACACAAGAAACCCTCACCCAAGAACCAGTGCAAACTCCACTCCTACCGGGTCACCTTTGCCGCGTTAGGCCTGGTCAAATACCTCGCCCCACACCAGTACAACCCTGGCTACTGTAAAGGAGACTGCCCCAGAATCCTCCACTACGGCCTCAACCCGTCCAGCCATGCCATCATGCAGAACCTGATTAAAGGGAAGGGGATGGACGAGGTGCCATCGCTGTCCTGCGTGCCGTATAAGTACAAGCCCATCAGCGTGCTGATGCTGCTAGACGACAACAAGACTGTGGATTATAAGGAGATCCCTGACATGATCGCTGAGTCCTGTACTTGCCGGTAGTTAGAGAGATAGGGGGTCATTAGGAGTGTGGACCCCCCTCCAATACACACTCACTTTATTTTAAAATAAAAAAATGGTTGCCGGCCTTTTTCAGTGCCCCTTTATATTGAGCTATTAAGGACTCGATGGAGTCTTGCTAGACTTGAAGTGTTTTCCAAATGGCACCCTTATCCTTGTCGTGCACTACTTTTGACCGGGACCAATAGGGTAGTAGTGCACTACTTTTGACCAGGACCAATAGGGTGGTAGTAGTGCACTACATAAGGAATAGGGTGCTATTTGGGACATGACCTTGGAGTTTGCTGCTTCTGGGCTGAGGGTGTGGCCTTTCCAAACGGAAAAGGGCGGGAGCAGGAGGGAGGATAAGAACTAGTGCAGTGTCACTGTCAATAGCGTACCTCAGGAAACTAAATGGGGAAAGTGCAATGTGTCTTGAGTATTTTTCAGGAGTGTGTCTTATGAATGTTTAGCTAAAAGTCTCGCACTGAAATTATTGTGACGTTTTATTATAATGAATGAAAATAAATAATGAAATAAAATTAATATTTTGTAAGAATCTGATTTGACATTTGTTTTGTTTCTTAACTATAGTTGGATGGTAGTGTCCCTAATGTTGAATTGGTAGTCACTAGTTAGCCATGCATGTTTTGTAAAGTTAATTTTTTTTTAAATTGATTTTGTGTTCTAATGTGAGAAGAATGTTAAATTTTCAATCTGTGTTTTTTTGGATCCAGAATTTTGCCTATTGGACAAAGAAGCATTTTGAATGGTGACTATCCATTTTAACATGATGTTTAGTCCAGAACTAGACTGTGTCTGAGAAACCATGTTACCCTGTTATGTAGTTCAGGGTTCTCCATCATGTTACCCTGTTATGTAGTTCAGGGTTCTCCATCATGTTACCCTGTTATGTAGTTCAGGGTTCTCCATCATGTTACCCTGTTATGTAGTTCAGGGTTCTCCATGTTGCATGCTGGAGTGGACAAAATGGGCACTAGTATATTAAGGGTTGATGGGCCTGTTAATGTAGGGCCAAAGCTTAGGCTTGATAGGTTTCACATTTTATTTTTGTGCATTTTTATCTTTTGAATTTGGCATTGTAGCCTATATACACTGACATTAGGAACATCTTCCTAGTATTGAGTTGCACCACTTTTTACCCTGAGAACAGCCTCAATTTGTCGGGGCATGGACTCTACAAGGTGTGGAAAGCGTTCCACAGGGATGCTGGCCCATGTTGACTCCAATGCTTCCCACAGTTGTGTCATGGTTCCTTGTTTTCCTTTTTGGTGGTGGACCATTCATGATACACACGGGGAAACTGTTGAGTGTGTGTGTGTATATATATATTTGCTGTGTTGCAGTTCTTGACACACTCGAACCGGTGCGCTTGGCACCTACTACCATACCCTGTTCAAAGGCACTTAAATCTTTTGTCTTGCCCATTCACCCTGGGAATGGCACGTACACACAATCCATGTCTCGACGCATAAAAATACTTTAATCTGTCTCCTCTTCATCTACACTGATTGAAGTGGATTTAACAAGGGACATCAGTAAGGGATCATAGCTTTCACCTGGATTCACCTGGTCAGTCTATGTCATGGAAAGAGCAGGTGTTCCTGATGTGTTGTACACTGTATTTTTTTGCTGTTGCTGCACGTCTTTGACCTGCAGTAGATGCATTTCACCTGCAGAGGGTGCTGTTACTGTCATTTAAACCAGGGTTTCACCACTTCACAAATGGTCCACCACCACAGTTCAACTGCCAGGGGGTTGAACTGTGCCAGTGCTGTCCGGTATAGAATGACAAGATTGGTTCTTAAATAGACCTTGGTACTCTAAAAGTGAAATGAAAACGGGCACTTTTTTTCGTTCCACTTCAAGCACGGCTATATGTTAAAACAACAGTGTATATTTGGAGCGTGGCTCTCCCTGTTCCTGGTTTTACTGACCTTGGTTTTACCAAGTCTTGGGCTCTGGGAAGGAACCTTTAAGGTCCATCTCCTGGAATCAGAGAACATTTTGCAGTTACTGAGCTAATTTCCTGCAACTCTACACATTTTGCCATGAGACAGATACAAAAAGTATTGAGTTGAAAAATGTATAGTTGGTGGAGGGCTGTGGATACCAATATCCCTGTGAGCCGCCCAGGGTTAATCAATTGTAGATGAATAATATTGTATTACACCTAAATGTATTCCACATTCTATTCCAAATGTATTTGAATCTGTTAGTAATAAATGTTGTTGAATGTATCTGACCTCTGACCCTCTTTAGTACATCTGCAGACCTTTAGTACATCTGCAGAAATACATGTTTTCTATCAATAGGATCACCTGGAATGGATTATGACTAATAAACTAAAAAAAACAGTATGGGACAGGTTCCCGGACACACATTAAGTCCTGGACTAAAAACCTTATTTCAGTGGAGAATTTCCATTGAGCTTTTTAGTTAGCCTGGGTACCAGTCTGTTTGTGCTATCATTCTACTCCCTGCCATTCCTCTCCAGCCAAGTTGTGGTCATCTCCCAGCCCAGTTGTGATCATCTCCCAGCCCAGTTGTGGTCATCTCCCAGCCCAGTTGTGGTCATCTCCCAGCCAAGTTGTGATCATCTCCCAGCCCAGTTGTGGTCATCTCCCAGCCCAGTTGTGGTCATCTCCCAGCCCAGTTGTGGTCATCTCCAGCCGGGACAGAGGGTACTGAAGAGGACGGTCCGAACGAACCCACTGTGGAGGATTTAATAGTTTCATCCTTTCCCAAAAGCTGTTTTAGTTATTCTCTGTCCCTGTCATAGCACAAATGAGAGTGCATTGGTCTCTCACACACACACACACACACACACACACACACACACACACACACACACACACACACACACACACACACACACACACACACACACACACACACACACACACACACACACACACACACGTACGTGTGGTCAAATGCAGTGCACTATATAGGGAATAGGTTGCCATTTGGAATGTAGTCTGTGTGTCTCTGTTAGCATAGGGCTCTGGTCAAATGTAGTGCACTATATAAGGAATAGGGTGCCTGTGGGCTCTGGTCAAAAGTAGTGCACTATATAGGGAATAGGGTGCCATTTGGGATGCAGATTCTCTGTTATCAGTTATTTCACTGGGGAGAAGGTGAACGACTGAACATTTACAGGATTTTATGTCTGTGTCCGTCTCGCGCATGTCGAAGACGTGTTTTCAGGAATGTATCATGGAGAATTTAGAGGTCATCAGGCAGAGAGACAGAGGAATGCTATTCTCCCCAGGAGAGAGAGCGAGAGGAATGGTATTGTCCCCAGGAGAGAGAGACAGAGGAATGCTATTCTCCCCAGGAGAGAGAGACAGAGGAATGCTATTCACCCCAGGAGAGAGAGACAGAGGAATGCTATTCTCCCCAGGAGAGAGAGACAGAGGAATGCTATTCTCCCCAGGAGAGAGAGACAGAGGAATGCTATTCTCCCCAGGAGAGAGAGACAGAGGAATGCTATTCTCCCCAGGAGGGGGCAGAGAATGAGAGTGAGAGCTTGAATCACCTCACGACAATATGTAGGGAAATCTGTGGAGTGAAAACTTTGCTTAGCTTCTGAACATGGTTAAAGCTATCATTTTGATCCCATGGTTCCGTCTATGAATTTGAGACCGGTTACATATAACATTTCTCCAGTCCCAACTCATAGCTGTTCACCAAAACAAGGTGTCCCTTTGGTTGTTTTTACGAATCTCAGACTATATCTTTAAATGTCAGTTCTAGCTCTCTCCCCTTGTTTTGGCCAGTGTCAGAGACTGGGAGTTTACAACAGTGGAATTTAATTTCAGTTGTAATTTTTTGGGCATCTCGCTGCTTATCTCATAAGATTCTCATGTACACGTGGTTCCTGAGACATCAGAGACTTACTGGCATTGTGAGATAATCAGATTATATGTTAATCTGCGCAGTGCGACTGCAGTAAAGACGACCTGAAACGCACCCAATGACAACAGTGTTCTTTGTCCTGGCCTACTGCCTGCTGATGACTTGAATCGACCCTGCAGACAGTCAGCTGGGAGGGAGTCTGACAGAACTCCTAAACAAATAACACAGCAAAGGTCAATTACATCAGAGAGAGAGAGAGAGACAGAGAGAGAGAGAGAGAGAGAGAGAGAGAGAGAGAGACAGAGAGAGAGAGTATCCATTTCACTTGCTTTGGCAATATAAACATATGTTTCTCATGCCAATGAAGCCCCTTGAATCAAATTGAATTGAGAGAGAGAGAAAACAGGGCAACCAGTGAAGAACAATACAACCAATTTTTATTTATTTTCCCTTTTGTACTCTAACTATTTGCACATCATTACAACACTGTATATAGACATAACATGACATTTGAAATGTCTCTATTCCTTTGGAACTTCTGTAAGAGTAATGTTTACTGTTCATTTTGATTGTTTATTTCACTTTAGTTTATTATCTATTTCACTTGCTTTGGCAATGTTAACATATGTTTCCCATGCTAATAAAGTACTGTGAATTTAATTACATTTAATTGAGAGACAGAGAGAGAGAGACAGTCAGAGAGAGACAGAGAGACAGATGGAGCTGGAACAGGAGGGGATCACACTCCAGTCAGCACAAAAAAATGTCCAGCTCAACAAACCCCCCTCAACCAGAGCTGGAGGTGGAGAGAGACATATCTGCACTCTGGACTGTGGTGAGACAACTTCAATAGGAGAAAGAGCAGGAGCAGGAGAAGAACAGAGCACTAGAGGAGAGGATCAGACTGCTGGAGGAGAGGGTGAGGGGGATGGCGTGTGAAAGACAACAACCCATTAGAGAGGTGGCCACCACCCCCGCAGAGAACCCAGCAGAACAGCCCACCTCAGCCCCCAACAAAAGTCTTGACACCCCAGCAGAACAGTTCATCCCAGACACTGACCATAGCCTCGACATCACAGCAGGACAGACAACTGAAGAACCCCAAGCCCAGGGAATCCCACCGCCTCCACCCTGGACTTGAACAGCCTTTACGACCAGGTCCACCTATACAAGGCAGCAGTGCCCACCTTCGCCCGGACCCTAAAGGACATTGCCCTCAAACGCAGCCCCAACACTTCACTCAGGAGCCACAGATCAATAGACCCCTTGCCCAAACCAACGAGGCTAGAAATTAAAAAGGAAAATATCTTAACAGAGAAAAATGTCCTTCTGTGTGCTACCTATATCCCCCCACTAGAATCCCCATACTTTAATGAAGACAGCTTCTCCATCCTGGAGGGGGAAATCAATCATTTCCAGGCCCAGGGACATGTACTAGTCTGTGGTGACCAAAATGCCAGAACTGGACAAAAACCTGACACCCTCAGCACACAGGGGGACAAACACCTGCCTGGAGGTGACAGCATTCCCTCCCCCATGTGCCCCCCTTGGCACAACTACGACAACATCAACAAAGAAAAACGGGTCACAACTCCTGCAGCTCTGTCGCATGCTGTGAATGTACAGAGTCAGTGGAAGGCTTCGAGGGGACTCCTATGGTAGGTACACCTACAGCTCATCTCTTGGCAGTAGTACTGTAGACTACTTTATCACTGACCTCAACCCAGAGTCTCTTAGAGCGTTCACAGTCAGCGCACTGACACCCCTATCAGATCCCAGCAAAATCACAGTCCACTAACACCCCTATCAGATCACAGCACAATCACAGTCTACCTGAACAGAGCAATACTCAATCATGAGGCATCAAAGCCAAAGGAACTGAGTAATATTATGAAAAGCTATAGATGGAAGGAAAGTAGTGTGGAAACCTACCAAAAAATCAATTAGGAAAATTCCTTCTAGACAACTTCCTGGACAAAACGTTCCACTGAAATAGTGTAGGTGTAAACCTGGCAGTAGAAAACCTAAACAGTACATTTGACCTCTCAGCTTCCCTATTAAATCTAAAAATGTCAAACAGACAACTAAAACTAACAACAATTACAAGTGGTTTGATGAAGAATGCAAAAACCTAAGAAAGAAATTGAGAAACCAGTCCAACCAAAAACATAGAGACCCAGAAAACCTGAATCTACGCCTTCACTATGGTGAATCACTAAAACAATACAGAAATACACTACGGAATAAGAAGGAACAGCACATCAGACATCAGCTCAATGTAATTGCAGAATTCATAGACTCTAACCACTTCTGGGACAATTGGAAAACAAACAACAATACAAATAATTATCTATCCAAAATGGAGATGTATGGGTAAACCACTTCTCCAATATTTTTGGCTCCATAACAAAGAACAAACAGCAAAAACATGATCAAATACAAATCTTAGAATAAATTATTAAAGACTACCAGAACCCACTGGATTCTCCAATTACATTGAATGAACTATAGGACAAAATACAAACCCTCCAACCCAAAAAGGCCTGTGCTGTTGATGGTATCCTCAATTAAATTATAAAATATACAAATATATTCCAATTGGCTATACTTAAACTCTTTAACATCACCCTTAGCTCTGGCATCTTCCCCAATATTTGGAACAAAGGACTGATCACCCCAATCCACCAAAGTGGAGACAAATTTGACCCCAATAACTACAGTGGGATATGCATCTACAGCAACCTTGGGAAAATCCTCTGTATTATCATTAACAGCAGACTAGTTCATTTCCTCAGTGAAAACAATGTACTGAGCAAATGTCAAATTGGCTTTTTTACCAAATTACCGTATGACAGACCACATATACACCCTGCACACCTTAATTGACAAACAAACAAACCAAAAACAAATGGAAAAGTCTTCTCATTCTTTGTTGATTTCAAAAAATTGCTTTTGATTCAATTTGGCATGAGGGTCTGCCATACAAATTGATGGAAAGTGGTGTTGGGGGAAAACACAACATTATTAAATCCATGTACACAAACAACAAGTGTGCGGTTAAAATTGGCCAAAAAACACACACCTTTCTTTCCACAGGGCCGTGGGGTGAAACAGGGATGCAGCTCAAGCCCCACCCTCTTCAACATATATATCAACGAATTGGCGAGTGCACTAAAACAGTCTGCAGCACCTGGCCTCACCCTACAAGAATCTTAAGTCAAATGTCTACTGTTTGCTGATGATCTGGTGCTTTTGCCCCCAACCAAGGAGGGCCTACAGCAGCACCTAGATCTTCTGCACATATTCTATCAGACCTGGGCCCTAACAGTAAATAATGGTGTTCCAAAAAAGTCCAGTTGCCATGACCATAAATATAAATTCTATCTAGACACTGTTGCTCTAGAGCAAACAAAAAACGATACATACCTCGGCCTAAACATCAGCGCCACAGGTCACTTCCACAAAGCTGTGAACAGGCAAGGCAACAAGAGCCTTCTATGCCATCAAAAGGAACATAACATTTGACATCCCAATTAGGATCTGGCTAAAAATACTTGAATCAGTTATAGAACCCACTGCCCTTTATGGTTGTGAGGTCTGGGGTCCGCTCACCAACCAAGAATTCACAAAATGGGACAAACACCAAATTGAGACTTTGCCTGCAGAATTCAGCAAAAATATCCTCTGTGTACAATGTAAAACACCAAATAATGCATGCAGAGCAGAATTAGGCCGATACCCGCTAATTATCAAAAAACCACCTAAAAGGAAGCGATTCCCAAACATTCCTTAACAAATCCATCACCTACAGAGAGATGAACCTGGAGAAGAGTCCGCTAAGCAAGCTGGTCCTGGGGCTCTGTTCACAAACACAAACAGACCCCACAGAGCCCCAGGACAGCAACACAATATTACCCAACCAAATCCTGAGAAAACAAAAAGATAATAACTTGACACATTGGAAAGAATTAACAAAAAAACAGAGAAAAATAGACTATTTGACCCTAAACAGAGAGTACACAGTGGCAGAATACCTGACCACTGTGACTGACCCAAATTTAAGGAAAGCTTAGACTATGTACAGACTCGGTGAGCATAACCTTGCTATTGAGAAAGGCCGCCGTAGGCAGACCTGGCTCTTTTAAGAGAAGACAGGCTATGTGCACACTGCCCACAAAATGAGGTGGAAACTGAGCTACACTTCCCAACCTCCTGCCAAATGTATGACCATATTAGAGAAACATATTTCCCTCAGATTACACAGATCCACAAAGAATTTGAAAGCAAACCCAATTTTGATAAACTCCCAAAAGTACTGGGTGAAATACCACAGTGTGACATCACAGCAGCAATATTTGTGACCTGTTGCCACAAGAAAAGGGCAACCAGTGAAGAGCAAACACCATTGTAAATACAATCCATATTTGTTTATTTATTTTCCATTTTGTACTTTAACTATTTGCACATCGTTACAACACTGTATATAGACATAATATGACATTTGAAATACACAGAATTATACACAGAATCATCTAGAATGTCATTGTATGCTGTAGCGTTAAGATTTCACTTCACTGGAAACAAGGGGCCTAGTCAGAACCATGAAAAACAGCCCCAGACCATTATTCCTCCTCCACCAAACTTTACAGTTGACACTATGCATTGGGGCAGGTAGCGTTCTCCTTGCATCCGCCAAACCCAGATTTGTCCGTTGGACTCCCAGATGGTGAAGTGTGATTCATCCAGAGAATGTGTTTCCACTGCTCCGGATTCCAATGGCGGCAAGCTTTACACTACTCCAGCCGACGCTTGGCATTGCAAATGGTGATCTTAGGCTTGAGTGCGGCTGCTCGGCCATGGAAACCTGTTTCATGAAGCTCCGGACAAACAGTTATTGTGCTGACGTTGCTTCCGGAGGCAGTTTGTAACTCGGAAGTGAGTGTTGCAACCAAGGACAGAGGATTTTTACGCGATACGTGCTTCAGCACTCTGCGGTCCCGTTCTGTGAGCTTGTATGGCCTACCAATTCGCGGCTGAGCCGTTGTTGCTCCTAGTCGTTTCCACTTCACAAAAACAGCACTTACAGTTGCCTGGTGCAGCTCTAGCAGGGCAGAAATTTGACTAACATTCCCCTTTTCTCTCTCCATTCCTCTCGCTCTCTCTCTCTCTCTCTCTCTCTCTCTCTCTCTCTCTCTCTCTCTCTCTCTCTCTCTCTCTGTCTCTCTGTCTCTCTGTCTTGCTCTCTCTCTTCACTCAGATAGAAGAGTGTTGACACTACCCCAGCTGAACGATTTGTGCTTCTTGAATTTATCCGTCCCAGGAGTGCGACAAGATCACTGACATCTTCCCAAAATATGTCACACTAAGCACACATTGCATTGGCACGAATTCCTCACTTTCACTGCGTGTGCATTTTAGCGAATCAAGAACTTTCAGTTGGGAAATTCATTTGAGTCAAGGCCTGAACTGTGCCCATAGATTCAAACATTCTGAGTATGTCCATTCTGTGAAGGTCTGTGTTCACAGCGCAGTTTGCAATGGTCACGTTTTTTTGGGATGATTGATTGATAAGAGAATCGTGTCTCAGGTCAGATTTTGTAGTCGATGTTACTCAATGCCAATCAAAGTTCAAAGGGCATGATACACCCCCATGAGGTCAGAGACAGAGCTTGCCTTCTAAGCATGTTGACGTCAGAACTTAGAACTCATAATTATGAACCTAGAATGTAGAACTCAGACTTCAGAACTTAGAACTCAGAACGTAGAACTCAGAACTCAGAACATAGATCTTCATTTTGGATTGTTTTATGGATTGTCCGTATTGTGAATACTTGCAAGAGCTTTAACCTAATTTTAGGTCACATTCAGCTTGTCAAATCAATATCATTGTATGTTTTTTTTGTTTCAAAATACAATAACATGCAAGAGATAGACCAACATCCCTTTACATAACATATGGATTGTTCTGGAAGACATACACTATAAATACAAAAGTATATGGACACCCCTTCAAATGAGTGTGTTCGGCTATTTCAGCCACACCCATTGCTGACAGTGTCACGCCCTGATCTGTTTCACCTGTCCTTGTGCTTGTCTCCACCCCCTCCAGATGTCGCCCATCTTCCCCATTATCCCCTGGGTACTTATACCTGTGTTCTCTGTTTGTCAAGTCAACCAGCGTTTTGTCTCAGCTCCTGCTTTTCCCCAGTTTCTCTTTTTCCTTGCCCTCCTAGTTTTGACCCTTGCCTGTCCTGACTCTGATCCCACCTGCCTGACCTCTCTGTCTGCCCCTGAGGTTGCCTCCCGTCCTGTACCGTTGCCAACTACTCTGGATTATCGACCCCTGCCTGCCTTGACCTGTCGTTTGCCTGCCCCTATTGCTGTAATACACATTGCTACTTCAACACAGTCTGCATTTGGGTATTACCTGAAACCTGATAGACAGGTGTATAAAATAGAGCACACAGCCATTCAATCACCATACACACACATTGGCAGTAGAATGGCCTTACTAAAGAGCTCAGTGACTTTCAACGTGGCACCGTCATAGGATGCCACCTTTCCAACAAGTCAGTTCATCAAATTTCTGCCCAGCTAGAGCCGTTCAACTGTAAGTGCTTTTATTGTGAAGTGGAAACGTCTAGGATCAACAACGGCTCAGGCACTAAGTGGTAGACCACACAAGCTCACAGAGCGGGACCGGCAAGTGTTGAAGCGCTTAGCATAAAAATTGTCTGTCCTCGGTTGCAACACTCACTACCGAGTTCCAAACTGCATCCAGAATCAATGTCAGCACAAGAACTGTTCGTCGGGAGCTTAATGTAATGGGTTTCCATGGCCGAGCAGCCACACACAAGCCTAAGATCACCATATGCAATGCCAAGCGTCGGCTGGAACATGCAATCATATTGAGTTTTTGCAAGAACACGTTTGAATTCTAGGATTTAAGTATTAAACTACCAACGGGACATTAAAAACTGTAACATCTAATGCTTCACGGAGTCGTGGCTGAACGAAGACAATATCAACATACAGCTGGCTGGTTGTACGATGTACCGGCAGGATAGAACAGCGGTGTCTGGTAAGACAAGGGGTGGTGGTCTATGTATTTTTGTAAACAACAGCTGGTGCACGATATCTAAGGAAGTCTCGAGCTATTGCTTGCCTGAGGTAGAGTTTCTCATGATAATCTGCAGACCACATTGCCTAGTGAGAGAGTTTTCATCTATATTCTTTGTAGCTGTTTACATACCACCACAGTCAGAGGCTGGCACAAAGATAGCATTGAATGTGCTGTATCCCGCCATAAGAAAACAAGAAAACGCTCAGAGATGGCGCTTCTAGTAGCTGGGGACTTTAATGCAGGGAAACTTAAATCAGTTTTACCTCATTTCTATCAGCATGTTAAATGTGGAACCAGAGTGAAAAGAACTCTGGACCACCTCTACTCCACACACAGAGATACATACAAAGCTCTCCCTCGCCCTCCATTTGGCAAATCTGACCATAATTCCATCCTCCTGATTATTGCTTACAAGCAAAAATTAAAGCAGGAAGCACCAGTGACTAGATTCATAAAAAAGTGATCAGATGAAGCAGATGCTAAACTACAGGACTGTTTTGCTAGCACAGACTGGAATATGTTCCGGGATTTCTCCAATGGCAATGAGGAGTACACCACATCTGTCATTGGCTTCATCAATAAGTGCACCGATGACGTCGTCCTCACAGTGACCGTACGTACATACCCCAACCAGAAGCCATGGATTACAGGCAGCATCCGCACTGAGCTAAAGGCTAGAGCTGCCGCTTTCAAGGAGCGGAACTCTAACCCGGAAGATTATAAGAATTCCCGCTATGCCCTCCGGCAAACCATCAAATAGGCAAAGCGTCAATACGGGACTAAGATCGAATCGTACTACACCTCGGATGTGGCAAGGGCCTGCAAACCATTACAGACTACAAAGGGAATCACAGCCGAGAGCTGCCCAGTGACACAAGACTACCGGACGAGCTAAACTACTTCTATGCTCGCTTCGAGGCAAATAACACTGAAACATGCATGAGAGCACCAGCTGTAGCGGAAGACTGTGTGATCACGCTCTCCACAGCCGATGTGAGTCGGACCTTTAGACAGGTCAACATTCACAAGGCCGCAGGGCCAGACGGATTACCAGGACGTGTACTGCGAGCATGCGCTGACCAACTGGCAAGTGTCTTCACTGACATTTTCAAACTCTCCCTGTCTGAGTCTGTAATACCAACATGTTTTAAGCAGAGTGCCTGTGCCCAAAAACACTAAGGTAACCCGCCTAATTGACTACCGACCGTAGCACTCACGTCTGTAGCCATGAAGTGTTTTGGAAGGCTGGTCATGGATCACATCAACACCATCATCACAGATACCCTACACCCACTTCCATTTGCATACCGCCACTGTTGCACTCCACATTGCCCTTTCCCACCTAGACAAAAGGAACACCTATGTGAGAATGCTATTCATTGACTACAGCTCAGCGTTCAACACCATAGTGCCCTCAAAGCTCATCAATAAGCTAAGGACCCTGGGACTAAACACCTCCCTCTGCAACTGGATCCTTGACTACCTGACGGGTACTCAGCCCCCCTCCTGTACTCCCTGTTCACCCATGACTGCACGGCCAGGGAGGAGGTCAGAGATCTGGCAGTGTGGTGCCAGGACAGCAACCTCTCCCTCAACGTGATCAAGACAAAGGAGATGATTGTGCACGCCCCCATTTTCATCGATGGGGCCGCAGTGGAGCAGGTTGAGAGCTTCAAGTTCCTTGGTGTCCACATCACCAACAAACTAACATGGTGCAAGCACACCATGACAGTCGTGAAGAAGGCACAACAAAACCTGTTCCCCTTCAGGAGACTGAAAAGATTTGACATGGGTCCCCAGATCCTCAAAAGGTTCTACAGCTGCACCATCGAGAGCATCCTGACTGGTTGCACCACTGCCTGGTGAGGAAACTGCTCGGCCTCCGACCGCACGGCACTACAGAGGGTAGTGCGAACGGCCCAGTACATCACTGGGGCCAAGCTTCCTGCCATCCAGGACCTCTATACCAGGCGGTGTCAGAGGAAGGCCCTAAAAATTGTCAAAGACTCCAGCAACCCTAGTCATAGACTGTTCTCTCTGCTGGATAATGTGGATAATTCTGTGCTTCCAACTTTGTGGCAACAGTTTGGGGCAGGCCCTTTCCTGTTTCAGCATGACAATGCCCCTGCGCACAAAGAGTGGCCCATACAGAAACGGTTTGTTGAGATAGGTGTGGAAGAACTTGACTGGCCTGCACATAGCCGTGATCTCAACCCCATCGAACACCTTTGGGATGAATTGGAACGCCGACTGCGAGCCAAGCGTAATCGTCTAACACCTGTGCCTGAAATCTTGTGGCTGAATGGAAGCAAGTCCCCAATCATCTAGTGGAAAGCTTTCCCAGAAAAGTGGAGGCTGTTACAACAGCAAAGGGGGGACCAACTCCATAGTAATGCCCATGATTTTGGAATGAGATGTTCGACGAGCAGGTGTCCACATACTTTCGGTCCTGTAGTGTACTTTCATCCGTGTTGTTTGAGTATAGGTGAAAGGTAAAGGAAGGTTCCCTTTGAGAAACACAGATAACAGTATGTTCCATACGCCCTCTCCAGACCCTATTCTGAATGTGGAACACTGCAATCCAGATGACAGAGTCAGTGAGTCAGACGGAAAGATAGGACCTTTGGTTTGCCTGACCCGGTTCTAAACCCGGTTCTAAACACTGTTCTCTCTCTGCGGTCTGTTCTCCTCGTGATTTCTTCATGACCAGGCTCTTATGCAGATGTGCAGACTAACATTTTCACGATGCACACATTCCAGGAACCAAATGAATTCAATTCAGTCAACTTTATTGACATGGACTTTCTATCTTAACTCTCACCCTTCAACCACCCCCCCATTTTATTCTACCTCCCCTTCCCCCTCAACCCCCCATCATTATTCAACCCCCTTCCCCCTCAACCCCATCATTATTCAACCCCCTTCCCCCTCACCCCCATCATTATTCAACCTCCCTTCCCCCTCAACCCCCATCATTATTCAACCCCCTTCCCCCTCAACCCCCATCATTATTCAACCCCCTTCCCCCTCACCCCCATTTTATTCTACCTCCCTTCCCCCTCAACCCCCCATCATTATTCAACCCCCTTCCCCTCAACCCCCATCATTATTCAACCCCCTTCCCCTCAACCCCCCATCATTATTCAACCCCCTTCCCCCTCAACCCCCATCATTATTCAACCCCCTTCCCCCACCCTTCAACCCCCATCATTATTCAACCCCCCTTCCCTCACCCTTCAACCCCCATCATTATTCAGCCCCCTTCCCCCTCAACCCCCATCATTATTCAACCCCCTTCCCCCTCAACCCCCATCATTATTCAACCCCCCTTCCCCTCAACCCCCATCATTATTCAACCCCCTTCCCCCTCAACCCCCATCATTATTCAACCTCCTTCCCCCTCACCCTTCAACCCCCATCATTATTCAACCCCCTTCCCCCTCAACCCCCTTCCCCCTCAACCCCCATCATTATTCAACTTCCTTCCCCCTCAACCCCCATCATTATTCAACCCCCTTCCCCTCAACCCCCATCATTATTCAACCCCCTTCCCCTCAACCCCCATCATTATTCAACTTCCCTTCCCCTCACCCTTCAACCCCCATCATTATTCAACCCCCTTCCCCCTCAACCCCCTTCCCCTCAACCCCCATCATTATTCAACTTCCCCTTCCCCTCACCCCCCCCATCATTATTCAACCCCTTCCCCCTCAACCCCCATCATTATTCAACCCCCTTCCCCCTCAACCCCCATCATTATTCAACTTCCCTTCCCCCTCACCTTCAACCCCCATCATTATTCAACCCCCTTCCCCCTCAACCCCCTTCCCCTCAACCCCCATCATTATTCAACTTCCCTTCCCCCTCACCCCCATCATTATTCAACTTCCCTTCCCCTCAACCCCCATCATTATTCAACCTCCTTCCCCTCAACCCCCCATCATTATTCAACCTCCTTCCCCTCAACCCCCATCATTATTCAACCTCCTTCCCCCTCAACCCCCATCATTATTCAACCCCCTTCCCCCTCAACCCCCCATCATTATTCAACCCCCTTCCCCTCAACCCCCCCCATCATTATTCAACCTCCTTCCCCTCACCCTCAACCCCCATCATTATTCAACCTCCCCTTCCCCCTCAACCCCCCATCATTATTCAACCCCCTTCCCCTCAACCCCCATCATTATTCAACTTCCTTCCCCTCACCTTCAACCCCCATCATTATTCAACCCCCTTCCCCCTCAACCCTTCCCCCTCAACCCCCCATCATTATTCAACCCCCTTCCCCCTCAACCCCCATCATTATTCAACCTCCCTTCCCCTCAACCCCCATCATTATTCAACCTCCTTCCCCCTCAACCCCCATCATTATTCAACCTCCCTTCCCCCTCAACCCCCCATCATTATTCAACCTCCTTCCCCCTCAACCCCCATCATTATTCAACCTCCCTTCCCCCTCAACCCCCCATCATTATTCAACCTCCCTTCCCCCTCAACCCCCCATCATTATTCAACCTCCTTCCCCCTCAACCCCCATCATTATTCAACCTCCCTTCCCCCTCAACCCCCCATCATTATTCAACCCCCCCTTCCCCCTCAACCCCCCATCATTATTCAACCTCCCTTCCCCCTCAACCCCCATCATTATTCAACCTCCCTTCCCCCTCAACCCCCATCATTATTCAACCTCCCCCCCTCAACCCCCCCCATCATTATTCAACCTCCCCTTCCACCTCCCCTTCCACCTCCCCCCTCACTTTCACGTCCATGCCAGCAGTGTCTGTATTGCAGGTGTGTGTGTGTGTACGTGCGTTTGTGTCTGTACTGCTGTACTGTTTTGTTGACTCACGGTTTAGGGCCTTGTCTAGAGAAAAGCTGATCGGAACGATCTTCAAACTTTGAACAAACACGTGATGACACACACACAGAGAGAGAGAGAGAGAGAGAGAGAGAGAGAGAGAGAGAGAGAGCAGAGAAAGGGAGAGAGAGAGAGAGAGAGAGAGAGAGAGAGAGCAGAGAAAGAGAGAGAGAGAGAGAGAGAGAGAGAGAGAGAGAGAGAGAGAGAGAGAGAGACTATAAAGAGGATGGGACAATCTACTTCTGCAGAGAGAAGAGAGATCACACCAGAGCTCCAGTCAGTATAACACCTGTTTGAAAGTTCTGTCTATCTACTCTACTTCTGTCTTTCTGTATCGTCTGACCCTAACCTACTCCGACATGCAGGACCGTCAACACTACTTCATGATAGCCTTCACATGGTTCCTGGTGTTTCTGGTGCTCGGTCCGCAGGTGAGACTAAGCCTTTATTTGACAGTTTCTTCATTTGTGAAATATCTTTGGAACAGTCAAGTGAACATGAAACCTCAAACAATACGGGGTCCATGCGAGGAACTTGAAAAAGGTGTCAGCGGTGGAAGTTCCTTACGATCTCAGGAGTTACCTGCGTTTAAATGAAAAATGCGTATTTGCTGCGAGAAGTATTGTGTGAGATGTCATTTGTCATCTTTTTAAAAAAAAATTTTTTTATTGTATTTTATAAGTCAGGAACAGCGATAGCTCATTGGTTATATCTGTATGTGCCTATCAGGTGTCTGCTTGCCCTGTTCCCTCCCTAGATGTTCTACGGAACTTTGTAACAGCGACCCTTCAGAACCATTTAAAGATGTAGACTACTATATATATTTAGCGTGGCTGCATACCGTTTCTGAGTACTAGCACTGTGCAATATAACCACCTCAAACAGAGAGTGAATGCAAAGAATTTGACTGAATACTTTGACGTTATGTGATTTTATTTTATCAGAGCGAGTGAACTCCCACTAGTCATTCATAATGTTTATGTATGATATATGTACTTACTGTAGCTGTCTCTACCTTGTCTTTAACTGTCTGTCTGTACCGTTGGATCTCTCTTCATTGATTATATCTGTGCGTTTCAATCAGGCGTCTGCCAGCCCTATTCCCTCTGTGGATGTCCCGCCCAGCTCTGGTCATCTCCAACCAGAAGGTCAGAGGGCACTGAAGCGGATGGCTCGTATGACCCCATTGTGGAGGACCATGGGTACTAAACCCTACGGGGCGTACTGTCAAAACAACTATGAGTGCTCCACTGGAATCTGCAGGTAATGTATCTGTCACACACACCTGGGCCCCACTGTGTGTCCTAACTAATAACAAGTTACAGTGCAAAGCCATGGTGTCACACTGTTGCTGTATAATTCAACAGCACTACATTGTTGACTTGACCTTGTCTTATTTGGCTCCCAGTTTCATGTATGAAAGTAGATTCTTGCCCAGTATGTCAGTCAGGCCCTTTTGTCTAGTCTTGCTTTGTGAAACAAAGGGTTAATGTGTGAAACAGAGGGTTAATATTTGAAACAGAGGGTTAATGTGTGAAACAGAGGGTTAATGTGTAAAACAGAGGGTTAATGTCTCATAAAGATCCTATTGACTAGCTTTTCATTTAATAGAGCTGAACAAAAAACCAACACGTTGTTGATTCATTCTAAACTTTTTCTCTACTGTCCTCTTTTCCTTTCCCCCTTTCCTCTCCCCCTCTCTCTCCCCCTTTCCTCTCCTTCCCCCTCTCTATTTCTCTCTCTCCTCTCCTCTCCTATCCAGGGGTGGCCACTGCATGTTCAGCCAACCCATCAAGTCCTAGAAGAGAAGACGGAGTAACGCTCCCAACACCTCCATGGACATTCCTTTCCCTCTCCTCTACATAGCCGAACATGCAGACATTATGTGGCGGACATCTATCTATGCAAAACAACCTCTGTATTCATACGGTATAGCTGAAGTATGAGAAGGGTTAACATATCTTAAAGGAAGGGTTAAGGTATACCTAAAAATATATATATTCCTTAAGATTTTGCTAAGGCAAAGGGGATTGTTATATTTTAATTCTAGCTTTCTGACTTCACCAAAGTAAGCGGATGACATGCTGATAAGCGTAAGCTGTAGCCTAGTATGACAGGGTTAATGCATCTTTAACAAACCCTTATTAAGATGTTCCTACGAATGTATCGTCCTTAGGATTTTCCTTAGGCAAA
>CM059811.1:8255086-8282586 GCA_030435695.1 Brachymystax lenok tsinlingensis | reverse complement strand
TGCATTTCCTGCAGCGCAGGGAGAGAGATCAAATTAAGATCCGACACGTGATGAACCGAACACACTGTAAAACTCAACTGTCTACCATCACACGTGCTATTTCTTTCTGGAAAATAATTTCCAAGTCAGTTAGAAAACATAAAGGCTTGAAATGAGATGCTACAAAACCAATAAAAGTACTGCGAAGAGAAATACATTTGACTTTAGTTCTCTAACCAAACTGCAATGCATTAAATGCAGTTCATCATGATATATTTTGGCATAGAGAAATAATGACTGTGTGCAACCCAGATGGTTTCATAGACATAGCACAGGTATTTGGGATTGCTACAGATGTAGGATCGTAATTAGACCTATTTTGTCACTGCAAAATAATCCTGCAGCAACAGGATTTGAACGTTTAGTCCATATTGTTGCTTGATTGGTGGTTAGGCTATTGGCTGGCAAAAAGCAGACTACATGATGCAATACTAAGTGTAGTATTCTTAATATAACTGTGTGCTAGTGTGGGTTTTCAGTGAATTTATATCATCAGAAAGCACATCTGCATTTCCGGCGGTGCAGGAAAATTCTCAGCAAGAAAATAGTGATCAAATGAAGATCCTACATCTGTAGGTCTAATGTTTCTTGCACAATGTCGGGGTCAGCCAAGTATGTATCATAGAGAGAGATAGAAGAGGGGTGATCAGAGACCAGTTAGCCGAGATGGTCTCTTTCTTGCTTCTCTCTCTCTCTCTCTCTCTCTCTCTCTCTCTCTCTCTCTCTCTCTCTCTCTCTTGCTCTCTCTCTCTCTGTCTCCCTCTCTTTCTCTCCCCCTCTCTCTCTGTCTCCCTCTCTGTCTCTCAATTCAATTCAATTCAAATTGCTTTATTGGCATGACATAAGAATGTACATATTGCCAAAGCTTACTTTGGTAATCAATATTGTCAACGGGACAACTGTAAGAGCAATAATCAAGGGTCAAAATAACCATATAACGGACGATAACAATAATAAAGGCATAGGGGTGGAGGAGAGGAGGGGTAGAGGATGGGTAGAGGAGGGGTAGAGGAGAGGAGGGGTAGAGGAGAGGAGGGGTAGAGGAGGGGTAGAGGAGAGGAGGGGTAGAGGAGAGGAGGGGTAGAGGAGGGTAGAGGAGGGGGTAGAGGAGGGGTGGAGGAGAGGAGGGAGTAGAGGAGAGGAGGGGTAGAGGAGGGGTAGAGGAGGGGTAGAGGAGGGGTGGAGGAGAGGAGGGGGAGAGGAGAGGAGGGGTAGAGGAGAGTTGGAGGGGTGGAGGAGAGGAGAGGAGGGGTAGAGGAGAGTTGGAGGAGAGGAGGGGTAGAGGAGAGTTGGAGGAGAGGAGGGGTAGAGGAGGGGTAGAGGAGAGGAGGGGTAGAGGAGAGTTGGAGGGGTGGAGGAGAGGAGAGGAGGGGTGGAGGGTGGAGGAGAGGTAGAGGAGAGGAGGGGTAGAGGAGGGGTAGAGGAGGGGTGGAGGAGAGGAGGGGTAGAGGAGGGGTGGAGGAGAGGTGGAGGAGGGTTGGAGGGGTAGAGGAGAGGTGGAGGGGTGGTGGAGAGGTAGAGGAGGGGTAGAGGAGGGGTGGAGGGGTAGAGGAGTGATGGAAGAAGAGAGGAGGGGTGGAGGAGAGGAGGGGTGGAGGAGAGGTGGAGGAGAGAAGGTGTGTGTGTGTGTGTGTGTGTGTGTGTGTGTGTGTGTGTGTGTGTGTGTGTGTGTGTGTGTGTGTATGTGTGTGTGTGTGTGTGTGTGTGTGTGTGTGTGTGTGTGTGTGTGTGTGTGTGTGTGTGTGTGTGTGTGTGTGTGTGTGTGTGTGTGTCGGGGCAAGAGGCGAAGAAAACCTACTGAGTTCTAACCATATGTGTATGAGGGGAGAGTGAACTAGTATGGAGGGGAATGGTGCATGGATTTGTAATGGAATGAGCCACTGTGAACCTCTATACTCCTTATCTGTGCTGTTGAACACTCAGTGAGCACTAGACAACCACTCATAGAACACGCTGGCAGCTACACACACACACACACACACACACACACACACACACACACACACACACACACACACACACACACACACACAGGGGACTGTGTCGGCAGGGTAGCCTAGGGGTTAGAGCAATTCCCCGAGCTGACAAGGTACAAATCTGTCGTTCTGCCCCTGAACAGGCAGTTAACCCACTGTTCCTAGGCCGAATTTGTTCTTAACTGACTTGCCTAGTAAAATAAAATGTAAAAAATAAACTGTGGTATTGAAACGTGTGTCTCTGCCGCCCCCTCCTGGTTAACACAGTGTAGTGAACACACTGAACCAGTTACTTTTCTGCACAGGATATACAGTAGAATAGAATACAGGATATACAGTAGAATAGAATACAGGATATACAGTAGAATACAGGATATACAGTAGAATAGAATACAGGATATACAGTAGAATAGAATACAGGATATAGAGTAGAATACAGGATATACAGTAGAAGTGGGAAGTTTACATACACCTCAGCCAAATACATTTAAACTCAGTTTTTCACAATTCCTGACATTTAATCCTAGTAAAAATTCCCTTTCTTAGGACAGTTAGGATCACCACTTTATTTTAAGAATGTGAAATGTCAGAATAATAGTAGAGAGTGATTTATTTCAGCTTTTATTTATTTCATCACATTCTCAGTGGGTCAGACGTTTACATACACTCAATTAGTATTTGGTAGCAGTGCCTTTAAATTGTTTAACTTGGGTCAAACGTTTCGGGTAGCCTTCCACAGGCTTCCCACAATAAGTTGGGTGTATTGGCCCATTCTGATAGAGCTGGTGTAACTGAGTCAGGTTTGTAGGCCTCCTTGCTCACACACGCTTTTTCAGTTCTGCCCACAAGTTTTCTATGGGATTGAGGTCAGGGCTTTGTGAAGGCCACTCCAATACCTTGACTTTGTTGTCCTTAAGCCATTTTGCCACAACTTTGGAAGTATGCTTGGGGTCATTGTCCATTTGGAAGACCCATTTGCGACCAACCTTTAACTTCCTGACTGATGTCTTGAGATGTTGCTTCAATATATCCACATACTTTTCCTTTCTCATGATGCCATCTATTTTGTGAAGTGCACCAGTCCCTGCAGCAGCAAAGCACCCCCCCACAACATGATGCTGCCACCCCCGTGCTTCACGGTTGGGATGGTGTTCTTCGGCTTGCAAGCCTCCCCCTTTTTCCTCCAAACATAACGATAGTCATTATGGTCAAACAGTTCTATTTTTGTTTCATCAGACCAGAGGACATTTCTCCAAACCGTAGTCTGGCTTTTTTATGGCGGTTTAGAAGCAGTGGCTTCTTTCTTGCTGAGCGGCCTTTCAGGTTATGTCGATATAGGACTCGTTTTACTGTGGATATAAATACTTTTCTACCTGTTTCCTACAGCATCTCACAAGGTCCTTTGCTGTTGTTCTGGGATTGATTTGTCGGCTGTGTTGTCCCACTTTGTTTATACTTGCGTACTATTGTTTGGACAGATGAACGTGGTACCTTCAGACGTTTGGAAATTGCTCCCAAGGATGAAACAGACTTATGGAGGTCTTGGCTGATTTCTTTTGATTTTCCCATGATGTCAAGCAGAGGCACTGAGTTTGAAGGAGGCCTTGACATACATCCACAGGTACACCTCTAATTGACTCAAATTATGTCAATTAGCCTATCAGAAGCTTCTAAAGCCATGACATAATTTTCTGGAATTTTCCAAACTGTTTAAAGGCACAGTCAACTTAGTGTATGTACATTTCTGACCCACTGGAATTGTGATACAGTGAATTGTAAGTGAAATAATCTGTCTGTAAACAATTGATGGAAAATTTACTTGTGTCATGCACAAAGTAGATGTCCTAACCGACTTGCCAAAACAATGGTTTGTTAACAAGACATTTGTGGAGTGGTTGAAAAATGAGTTTTAATGACAACCTAAGTGTATGTAAACTTCCGACTTCAACTGTAGGAGGAAGACTGCTGACCGCCACTATACAGAACGGTACGATGTCTCACAACATTAATATTAATGAATTAATGATTCATTCGTATTCTACATAACAAACTGAAAATAATAGATAATGTTAGGTTAAACTAAAAACACCATATAATTTATTATGTAAATGTAGGATGATTGTGCTGAAATGTCAATTTCTTTCTCATGTGTACAGTTAATCTAATCTAACATTATATTAAACAGTAGGTAATCTAACATGAGATTAAACAGTAGATAATCTAACATCATATTAAACAGTAGATAATCTAACATGAGATTAAACAGTAGATAATCTAACATGAGATTAAACAGTAGATAATCTAACATTAGATTAAACAGTAGATAATCTAACATGAGATTAAACAGTAGATAATCTAACATGAGATTAAACAGTAGATAATCTAACATGAGGTTAAACAGTAGATAATCTAACATGAGATTAAACAGTAGATCATCTAACATGAGATTAAACAGTAGATAATCTAAAATGAGATTAAACAGTAGATAATCTAACATGAGATTAAACAGTAGATAATCTAACATTAGATTAAACAGTAGATAATCTAACATGAGATTAAACAGTAGATAATCTAACATTATATTAAACAGTAGATAATATAACATTAGATTAAACAGTAGATAATCTAACATTAGATTAAACAGTAGATAATATAACATTAGATTAAACAGTAGATAATCTAACATGAGATTAAACAGTAGATAATCTAACATGAGATTAAACAGTTGATAATATAACATTAGATTAAACAGTAGATAATCTAACATGAGATTAAACAGTAGATAATCTAACATGAGATTAAACAGTAGATAATCTAACATGAGATTAAACAGTAGATAATATAACATTAGATTAAACAGTAGATAATCTAACATGAGATTAAACAGTAGATAATCTAACATGAGATTAAACAGTAGATAATCTAACATGAGATTAAACAGTAGATAATCTAACATGAGATTAAACAGTAGATAATCTAACATGAGATTAAACAGTAGATAATCTAACATTAGATTAAACAGTAGATAATCTAACATTAGATTAAACAGTAGATAATCTAACATTATATTAAACAGTAGATAATATAACATTAGATTAAACAGTAGATAATCTAACATGAGATTAAACAGTAGATAATCTAACATGAGATTAAACAGTAGATAATCTAACATTAGATTAAACAGTAGATAATCTAACATTATATTAAACAGTAGATAATATAACATTAGATTAAACAGTAGATTATCTAACATTAGATTAAACAGTAGATAATCTAACATGAGATTAAACAGTAGATAATCTAACATGAGATTAAACAGTAGATAATCTAACATGAGATTAAACAGTAGATAATCTAACATGAGATTAAACAGTAGATAATCTAACATGAGATTAAACAGTAGATAATCTAACATTAGATTAAACAGTAGATAATCTAACATTAGATTAAACAGTAGATAATCTAACATTATATTAAACAGTAGATAATATAACATTAGATTAAACAGTAGATAATCTAACATGAGATTAAACAGTAGATAATCTAACATGAGATTAAACAGTAGATAATCTAACATTAGATTAAACAGTAGATAATCTAACATTATATTAAACAGTAGATAATATAACATTAGATTAAACAGTAGATTATCTAACATTAGATTAAACAGTAGATAATCTAACATGAGATTAAACAGTAGATAATCTAACATGAGATTAAACAGTAGATAATCTAACATGAGATTAAACAGTAGATAATATAACATTAGATTAAACAGTAGACTACTTAGCCGACATCATTCAAGAAGATCAAAATGCATATTCCCATGAAATGTATAGGTTATTCAAGCCATTTGACATGTTTTCTTACAATATAAGAACTGTGCAACAATAGTTAAAAAGGTCATAAGGCCTACATAGTTTCTATAACATTATTACTATTAGCTTCATTGATTTAGCCTACTGAATTTATTCTCTGGTAGGCTACTCGCTGATAGATTATCTTAAATGTTATTGTAACAGTAGGCCTACCTACGCAATAACCTCCTATGGGGTTACTGACCACAGTCCATGGAAGAAGAGGCTGCTGCCCTATGTACATAGTCATGGAACACTGGTCACTTTAACAATGTCTACATACTGTTTTACTCACTTCATATGTATATACTGTATTCTAGTCAAGGTTTATGCTATTCAACTATTGCTGTACATAGGCTATTCTTCGAATATACTACATATTCTATTCATCTACTGTCCATATTGTCTACACATCCCATCACACACATTATATATATTTATAAACCGGGTGGGTCAAATCCTGAAAGCTGATTGGTTAAAAGAGCCTTCCAGCCAGTGTATATTCCACAAGTTACCACCGGCTAAATCTATGACGTTGAAATACCTATTTAATCTGTTCCATCTGACTGTGCAATCCACTGTCTCATCAGCCCAGCCAGGCAATTTATAAACTTGATCTCCGCTATTAAAAGCATCTAGACATTATCTCACATTTCTTTTAGACTAACATTTAGTTTTCAACAGTGGAGATTTGTATAAACTTTGCTGTCTGTCTCTCCGACATATGCAATATTGTTTAAATATTCAATTTCAATCTCCAGCTGTCCCATAGTAATGAATTTGTACAGTAGGGACCGGGAGTCGGGAAGAGACAGACAGGCAGGCAACGTTTCTCAGCCTGTCGAAATCATGAATCAGCTGGCATTATTTTTATGGATATATAGAAAGAAATGTAAGGAAGGTCGAAATAGTATGAATACATTAATCAAAATAAAAATGTTAATGAAAATATGTCAATCATTATTTAAACATGCCTTATTGCTACTATAAACTCTTTACCAGCTTAATTAGAGCAGTAAAAATATATGTTTTGTCATACCCGTGGTATAGGGTCTGATATACCACGGCTGTCAGCCAATAGGCATTCAGGGCATTATCACTTAAATATTTTTAAACTGGGTGGTTCAAGCCTATTGGCTGACAGCCGTGGTATATCAGACCGTATACCACGGGTATGACAAAACATATATTTTACTGGTCTAATTATGTTGGTAAAGAGTTTATAATAGCAATAAGGCACCTCTGGGTTTTGTGGTACATGGCCAATATACCACGGCTAAGGGCTGTATTCAGGCACTCCGCGCTGCACATAAGAACAGCCCTTAGCCGTGGCTACTTTGAAGAATCTCAAAAAATATAACATATATGTTGATTTGTTTAACACTTTTTTTGGTTACTACATGATTCCATATGTGTTATTTAATTGTTTTGATGTCTTCACTATTATTATACAATGTAGAAAATAGTAAACATTTACTTCTGACTGGTACTGTACAGTTGTGGACAAAAGTTTTGAGAATTACACAAATATACATTTTCACAAAGTCTGCTGCCACAGTTTGTATGATGGCAATTTGCATATACTCCAGAATGTCATGAAGAGTTATCAGATGAATTGCAATTAATTGCAAAGTCCCTCTTTGCCATGCAAATGAACTGAATCCCCCCCAAAACATTTCCACTGCATTTCAGACCTGCCACAAAAGGACCACACAGGTGCGAGTGTTGATGAGGACAAGGTTGGAGATCACTCTGTCATGCTGATTGAGTTCGAATAACAAACTGGAAGCTTCAAAAGGAGGGTGGTGCTTGGAATCATTGTTCTTCCTCTGTCAACCATGGTTGCCTGCAAGGAAACAGATGCCATCATCATTGCTTTGCACAAAAAGGGCTTCACAGGCAAGGATATTGCTGCCAGTAAGATTGTACTTAAATCAACCATTTATCGGATCATCAAGAACTTCAAGGAGAGCGGTTCAATTGTTGTGAAGAAGGCTTCAGGGCGCCCAAGAAAGTCCAGCAAGCGCCAGGACCGTCTCCTAAAGTTGATTCAGCTGTGGGATTGGGGAACCACCAGTACAGAGCTTGCTCAGGAATGGCAGCAGGCAGGTGTGAGTGCATCTGCACGCACAGTGAGGCGAAGGCTTTTGGAGGATGGCCTGGTGTCAAGAAGGGCAGTAAAGAAGCCACTTCTCTCCAGGAAAAACATCAGGGACAGACTGATATTCTGCAAAAGGTACAGGGATTGGACTGCTGAGGACTGGGGTAAAGTCATTTTCTCTGATGAATCCCCTTTCCGATTGTTTGGGGCATCCGGAAAAAAGCTTGTCCGGAGAAGACAAGGTGAGCGTTACCATCAGTCCTGTCTCATGCCAACAGTAAAGCATCCTGAGACCATTCATGTGTGGGGTTGCTTCTCAGCCAATTTTGCCTAAGAACACAGCCATGAATAAAGAATGGTACCAACACATCCTCCAAAAGCAACTTCTCCCAACCATCCAGGAACAGTTTGGTGACTAACAATGCCTTTTCCAGCATGATGGAGCACCTTGCCATAAGGCAAAAGTGATAACTAAGTGGCTCGGGGAACAAAACATCAATATTTTGGGTCCATGGCCAGGAAACTCCCCCGACCTTAATCCCATTGAGAATTTGGGGTCAATCCTCAAGAGGCGGGTGGACAAACAAAAACCCACAAATTCTGACAAACTCCAAGCATTGATTATGCAAGAATGGGCTGCCATCAGTCAGGATGTGGCCCAGAGGTTAATTGACAGCATGCCAGGGCAGATTGCAGAGGTCTTGAAAAAAAAAGAAAGGCTTTGACACTTATGAAATGCTTGTAATTATACTTCAGTATTCCATAGTAACATCTGACAAAAATATCTAAAGACACTGAAGCAGCAAACTTTGTGGGAATTAATATTTGTGTCATTCTCAAAACTTTTGGCCACGACTGTACACCTGCTCGTAAAACAATCGAACGCTGCAGTCCCACCGTCCTTGCAGACACCTAAAAACAATTCCCAACATATCTCCAATAACACGCCTTTAAATATCCCAGTGACTATACCATAATTATATCTTTATCAATTACGGATACATTATTTTGGTTATTGTTTCAGTTGTCATTTTATATTGTGTAATAGTTTAGCACTCTTCCTGGTTTTAGTTCGCACCATGCTCCATGAGTTAAGAGGTTTTTTCCTGTGCAGAAACTCGCTGTCTGAAGTATTCGACAGCAACAAACGCGATACAGTCAAAATTACAGAGCAGTTTGTGTATGGTTGCTTTGCGTGTACCAGTTGACTCTTGGAACTTCTAGGTTGGAACAGCTGATGGTATTTTTTTTTTTTAGGACGATATCGAATTTCAGCCTACAGTGTTAATTCTGTGCAGCCATAGCTCGCTCATCGATATCAACACGTTTGGAGGCGGTGCAGCGATAGTAGGCTACTACTGTAACATTTGGTACTTCGTCCGATGCTACATTGTAACTCGCCAGAACATTTGGCGTTACATTGTAGCTAACGTTTTCTATCGCCTCTGAACTTCGTCTTGTCTTGTTCGTCGTGTCAAACAATAGGGATATCAGTGAAGTCGGCTCATGCCGAAGCGAGTCTCGGGGAGAACTCAAGCTTCATTTTCTCTGCTCAACTACGGAAACGGACGAACATCGTCAACCCAACGACATGAGAAGTCGAAGCAACTCGGGAGTGAAACTGGACAACTATGCCCGGATAGTGCATCAAACCATACTCCGGCATCAAGTGAGGGTTGTTTATGTGTTGTCCCTTCTGCTAACGCTATATTTTTCTTTTAGGGCCATCCATTCTGACCTCTAAACTAACCTACGGTCTGTGGCGATGGGACATGTTAAGTGTCGCACACACCAGCTTGCAGAACATGCATGTTTACATAGCGTGGTCATTGGTTTTAGAGAAAGCTCACAAAACCTCCCCTTGAAACGACCTATCTCTTATTTCTCTCTCAATTCAATTTCAATTTAAGGGGCTTTATTGGCATGGGAAACATATGTTTACATTGTCAAAGCAAGTGGAGTAGATAATATACAAAAGTGAAATAAACAATAAAAAATTTACAGTAAACGTTACACTCACAGAATTTCCAAAATAATAGACATTTAAAATGTTATATTATGTCTATATACAGTGTGGTAACGATGTGCAAATAGTTCAAAAGGGAAAATAAATAAACATAAATATGGGTTGTATTTACAATGGTGTTTGTTCTTCATTGGTTGCCCTTTTCTTGTGGCAACAGGTCACAGATCTTGCTGCTGTGATGGCACACTGTAGTATTTAAAAAAAACAACCATTTATTTAACTAGGCAAGTCAGTGAAGAACAAATGTATTATTTACAATGACTGCCTAATTCACGTAATAGATATGAGAGTTTATAAAAATTGGATTTGTTTTAGATTTATTTGTGGGTCTGTGTAATCCGAGGGAAATATGTGTTTATAATATGGTCATACATTTGGCAGGAGGTTAGGAAGTGCAGCTCAGTTTCCACCTCATTTTGTGGGCAGTGTGCACATAGCCTGTCTTCTCTTGAGAGCCCGGTCTGCCTTTGACGGCCTTTCTCAATAGCAAGGCTATGCTCACTGAGTCTGTACATAGTCAAAGCTTTCCTTAATTTTGGGTCGGTCACAGTGGTCAGATATTCTGCCACTGTGTACTCCCTGTTTAGGGCCAAATAGCATTCTAGTTTGCTTAGTTTTTTTTTGTAAATTATTTCCAATGTGTCAAGTAATCACCTGTTTTGTAAGATTCCAAGATGGTGGCTTGAACACAGCGGTGCAGATCGCCTCAAGATAAAAACGTAATATTCAATATCTGTAAGTTCGACTATATATTAGCACTTCTTATACTCATGGGTAATAACGTTCAATCTGGAAAACAACACAAAACAAATCATAAGGCTTGAGAAGTGTATCGACAATTATTACAAAAACAAGCAACACTCAAACATGACTGAGAGTAAACGAGGAGCATCAATCTCCAAAAGAAAACACGACTCCACGACGGATACAGACGATTTATGCTTTTCACCACCGGGACTGGTAAGGGTGGAAAGCGATTTGTCGATAAATGACAAACTGGGCATACTTGAATTAGTCAGTAAAGATATATAAAGTAGTTGAAGGCGAGCCTCGAGATGAGTGACGAAAAAGCTGTGACAATGGAGAAAGACACAAACAAGCTAAAATGGACAGTCAGTACGATAGAAACGGACGTTAATGAACTTGAAAAGGAGAACATCTTTCTAAGAGTAGCGTTACTTGACATACAGACTAGATCTATGAGAGGAAAATCTAGTACTTACTGGTATTCAAGAAAGAGAAGGAGAAGTTCCTGAAAGAGTAGTTAAGGAATTATTTCTTAGAGCGCTTCAAATCCCACTCGATGCTGTCGATAAAATCCAACTCCAACATGTATACCGTTTTGGACAAAGAGGACAGAGATATGAGTGCCCAATCACTGCCAAATTTGCTTTCTTTAAGGATACAGTAATGGATAAAAGACTCGCTGGCACGAAAATAGGCATGAATGATCATTTCCTGAGGGAGATTACAGAACGGCACAAAGTTCTGTACCCAATCTTCAAGGAGAATAGATGAAAAGGGAAGCGTGTAGCTCTCGTAGTTGATAAACTGTATATTGACAACCAAATGTTCCGAGACACAAAGACTACTCCATGGCTACAGCGTTTTCATCGAGGAGTCGAATAATGGAACAGCCAATACTAGCCATGGTAGGGATTATAATAATAACAAAAAATAGATAGAAAAGCAATACAATTAAACAATTTGTTAAAATAAAGTACAACTACACTATGCCATTCAAGATAGGGAATTTTGTAAAATAATTATTTAACATTTCATTTATATTATTTTATAAAGGGATAAGACTGCATTAGAAGAAAGGATAACTAGTAAAATAACATCTTCAAAAATATAACGAAATGGAACACTAAAGTACTCAATCAACACGATGGAGATAAAAACAGAGCCTACCGAGGACATAGAAGGCACAGTGTGTAGATGTATTGTGACGGAAGGTGTGGTGTGTTTTTGTGTTTGGAAAAGTGTGGCGTTAAGTGAGTGAGAAAGGAAACGCTTGCATATCCCAGAACCAACGTGTGTCTGTGTGCAGGGGTTGCGAGAGAGCGCTTTCAATTTTGTGCAGATGAGGGATATACATTTTATTTATTTATTGTCCTATCATGATGGAACGGTCCCCAACCCCATACCCTAGACACCCACCTGAGTGACCCCATACACCAAAGAGGAAGTCCTTATCTGTTTTATGGGCCTACTGTAAGCTGCCTATATGCAGCCAAAACTGAAAGAGGAATATGGACAGAGTCCTACTAGAGCAGCACAGCCCCTCAAGATTCTGAGCCTGCTTGGCAGGGTTATTTAACTTACAGATATTTAACTTGGCAGGGTTATTTAACTACAAAGCCAGAGCCCCCTGATAGGTGAGCATAATTAATATACAAGGACATTCTCAAAGCTGCTAATGAGAACCTTGACGACCTTGTACCTAGCCGGTGGGGATTCCGGTGGGGTGCCCCACCCAGGCAGCGGCAGTGCTGGCAACACTAGCTGCAGTAACCAATGGGGAAAGGGTCACACTCAGAGATACATTATTGTGGCCATGGTGGCACAAAACAATCAAAGGTCTTAGAGCTTTGGAAAAGGGTCACCACGAGGGATGTGTGTGTGTGTGTGTGTGTGTGTGTGTGTGTGTGTGTGTGTGTTTCAGGGGAAGGGGGTGTATCTGATCTCCATCACCTAAGATTTGACATTGGTTAATCAAATTAAGTTTTTGACAATTTTGCTCATTCTTGATTGTTTTATCAAACAGTTGTAACTGTATATACGTTCATAAATCAAGGCCTTTCTTGAGTTGGGCTCTGGGATGTAACAGCTGTTGAACATCTGAGCTTATGGCTGATTATGGGGGGAAAGGGGCTGTGTGTGTCCCACATCTGTTGCTAAGGGGTAATGATGTTAGGGACAATATAGGAGTTTACAGGAAACTCATTCAACAATTTTAGATGAAGTTTTGTGGAAAAAGGACGGGTGAAATGTACTTCTCTTATGGGCAAAGAAACTCAAAAGGTGCTGATGATATTAATGAACAGTAATTTTGTTCCGAATGTGCAAGTTGTCCAAACAGATCCGCAAGGTAGATGGATTATTTTAAATATGTTATTGGACCATAAACAGATATGTCTCATTAACCTTTACTTACCAAATAAGGATGATCCACGTTTCTTTGAAAATATATATATAATACATTATCAACCTTTACAAGCAATACAAGATTATTATGGTGGGAGATTATAATAATATATATATATTTTTTTTTTCAATTTAAAGTTTTCATTTAAGTTTTCTTGTTTTTCAATCAACCAACAAAACACATTCCACATTCGCAGATATGGCAAACATAAATAATGTAATAAAATATAAACCAAAACAGCCAAACTTGCAGCAGCACCATCAGCGTTCCTATTAGCTATTTCCAGCCTTAGCTGAGACGACGAGCGAAGAATTAGTTTTCACAGCCCCTTACACAACATGTATCAGTTCATTTCCCTCATCAGCCCATTCACTCTGTCCAATCTGAAATATAGTTCAGTAGTGGAGACCAGAGTCTGTCAAACCTGGGCTGTCTCTTGCAGAGGTCATAAGTGAGCTTTTCAAGAAAGTCAACAATCTGGTTAATCCACCCTTTAAACGTAGGAGAAGAATTAGAAACTCACAATAGAAGAATACATTTCTTAGCAAAGTATGTGATAGTCATAAACACATTTTCTGTCAGGATGAAGAACAAAGTCCTGCTGGGGTATTAAGAAGATCGAGACATGGGTTCATATCAAACTGTACGTCTAGTATTTTCTGGGCAGCACTATGTTATGTATAGATTGCCAAAATCTGGTAATCTCTCTACAACTCCAAAATATATAGGTTCCACTTTCAGAGGTACACCACCGTTCAAAAGTTTGGGGTCACTTAGAAATGTCCTTGTTTTTGAAAGAAAAGCAATTGTTTTAATCCATTTTAAAATAACATCAAATTGATTAGAAATACAGTGTAGACATTGTTAATGTTGTATATGACTATTGTAGCTGGAAACTGCAGATTTTTTTATGGAATATCTACAGAGGCCCATTATCAGCAACCATCACTCCTGTGTTCCAATGGCACATTGTGTTGGCTAATCCAAGTTTATCATTTTAAAAGGCTAATTGATCATTAGAAAACCCTTTTGCAATTATGTTAGCACAGCTGAAAACTGTTGTTCTGATTAAAGAAGCAATAAAACTGGCCTTCTTTAGACTAGTTGAGTATCTGGAGTATCAGCATTTGTCAGTTCGATTACAGGCTTAAAATGGCCAGAAAGAAAGGACTCTTCTGAAACTCATCAGTCTATTCTTGTTCTGAGAAATGAAGGCTATTCCATGTGAGAAACTGAAGATCTCATACAACGCTATGTACTACTCCCTGCACAGAACAGCGCAAACTGTCTCTAATCAGAATAGAAAGAGGAGTGGGAGGCACCGGTGCACAACTGAGCAAGAGGACAAGTACATTAGTGTCTAGTTTGAGAAACAGACGACTTGAGAAACAGACCCCTCACAAGTCCTCAACTGGCAGCTTCATTAAATAGTACCCGCAAAACACCAGTCTCAACGTCAACAGTGAAGAGTCCACTCCGGGATGCTGGCCCTGTAGGCATAGTTCCTCTGTCCAGTGTCTTCTTTTGCCCATCTTAATCTTTTCTTTTTATCTGCCAGTCTGAGATATGTATTTTTCTTTGCAACTCTGCCTAGAAGGCCAGCATCCGGAGTCGCCTCTTCACTGTTGACGTTGAGACTGGTGTTTTGTCTACAATAGTCATTTACGACATTAACAATGTCTACACTGTATTTCTGATAAATTTTATTTTATTTGAATGGACACAAAATTAGCTTTAAAAAAAAAAAAAAAAGTACATTTCTAAGTGACCACAAACTTTTGAACGGTAGTGTACCTCTTGTCCAATCAGGATAAATGTCTGTCTTCATTCTATGGAGTCTCACTGGGGTGTAATAACATTTGTACAAAAATGTGTAATTAGATTATTTTCATTGTGACATTAGTGGAGGAGCAGTGTACCCTGTCGCAAACCTCCGCCCATAACTCATCACTAATAGTCAGACAAAGGTCATTTTCCCGGATTATTTTCAAAAGAGTTAAGCGGGATCCCCCTTTCTCAGAAACGATTCTAGTAAAATTATATTTTTCCTTCTGATGGATTGTGCTGTAGTAAGAAGGGTCTCAACTTCATTCAGCTGAGCTCTAAACCTCCCCTTGGAAGTGAATGAGGAAGTTACGTGTCTAATTTGAAGATTTAAAAAAAAAAAAAAAAAATGGATCTTGGCACATTGAATTCACTGCAGAGCTCTTGAAAGGATTTCAGTGTAGTGATGTTCTGATGAAACAGGTCTGAAAAGGTCCTGATTCCTAGAGGATGCCAAAGATGAAAGTTGCCATCGCTCAGGGCAAGTCTGGGTTGCATACTATAGGTGAGTGAGAACATTTTTGGGAGGAAATGCCAGGGTATTTCTTACAGTCCCTCCATGCTAGTAGGGGGCTGTAAATCACAAAGGTTTTGGCTATGTTGCCCACTTCACTAAAGTTATTAATGAATATAATTGAATCCACATTCTTGTCTGTTTGTGATCCATGTTAGCATGTTGTGGATTTGGGGAGACCAGTAGTACAATTGAAGGGAGGGAAGGTCAAGACCACCCTTAGATTCAGGTTTCGTTAGAGTGGAGAACTTGATCCTAGGTTTTCTACAGCACAAGCCATCAAAGGAAAAATATAATTTTACTAGAATCGTTTCTGAGAAAGGGGGATCCTGCTTAACTCTTTTGAAAAGAATCCGGGAAAAGGACCTTTGTCTGACTATTAGTAATGAGGCGCACTGCAGGTCTGGTGCGTGGAGCTGGCACTGGACGTACCAGGCTGGTCTCGCGCACCTCTGGGCGAGTGCGGGGAGCTGGCACTGGACGCACCGGGCTGGAGAGGCGCACCTCTGGGCGAGTGCGGGGAGCTGGCACTGGACGCACCGGGCTGGGCAGACGCACCTCTGGGCGAGTGCGGGGAGCTGGCACTGGACGCACTGACGTGCCACAACCTCTCTCATATCCCAGCCTACACTCCTTTACACTCCTCCATTCGGGCTGTGGCTCTGGCCTGGTTTCGGCCATTCGGCCCCCATGTGCCCCCCCCAAAACAATCTTGGGACTGCTGTGTCCTTGGACCTCGGTGTCCTGGCTGCTCCTTCTCTCTGCTCGGTGAGTGCCGCCACGGAAGGGTCTCACAACCCCCCATGATCTCTTCCTAGGTCCAGAACACTTTCTCCTGGGCACGCTGCTTGGTCCTTTGGTGGTGGGTTATTCTGTCACGGTGTGCGCTACTGGGGTTGAAATCAGGTGCAGGAGAGCGGAAGGTATTGTACAGGCGCACACTTTAATGGTAGAAGCAAAAACAAATGAAAGAACGCACAATGCGTCAAATACTCCTCTAGCCAAAACTAAAGTGTCAAGCGCGACGAATAAACACAGTCCATCAATGTCACAAAATATACAATAAATAATTACAGGTGAACAAACGTTACCTGGTGAACCTAGCCTGGTTCTACACACTACATGAAACAGAACAATTCCACACACCCCTGGTCACGTCCTGGCCCAAAACCCCATAGATAACCCAGAGTGCTATCTATGGCCAGGACGTGACAGATATATGGGGGAAAATGCCCCAAATAATTTTTTTATCTTCGATTTAGAAATGCTACCAGAAGTAATTTACTGAAACTTGTTACAAATGACTGAGTCACCCATGATTCACCAAATGATATTTTGAAAGAGGAAGCAAAGTACTTTAGGCATATGTTTTCGTTTGTCTCCATCTCCGCTAACCGACGCTAATTGTATGGATTTGTTTTCTATTAATAATCTAAAATTAACAGCTGTACAGAAAGACTCATGTGAAGGCCAAATTACAGAGGAGGAACTTCTTGATGCAATTAAAGCCTTTAAGTCTGGAAAAGATCAAGGGCTGGATGGCATACCAGTTGAGGTAAACCAAACTTTTCTGATATACTCAGAGGACCGTTATTAGCATGTTTTAACCACTCCTATATAAATGGTAGATTATCGGACACTCAACAAGAAGGTCTGAATTCATTATTACTGAAACAGGATACAAGTGGGAAATATAAAGATCCAGTCCATTACAAAAATTGGAAGCCCCGCACACAAAAATTCTAGCAAAATGTATAGCGCATGGAATTAAAAAGGTATTATTAATTCTAATCAGACAGGTTTTTTTACATGGGCGATACATTGGAGATAATATAAGACAAGTACTGGAAACAATAGAACACTATGAAAAATCTGGGATACCAGGCCTGCTATTCATAGCTGACTTTGAAAAAGCTTTTAATAAAGTACGACTGGAGTTTTGTATATAAATGCCTGGAACATTTACATTTAGGAGAATCTCTTATGAAATTGGTTAAAGTCATCTATAGTTACCCTAGATGTAAAATAGTAAATATTGGCTACTTCTCTGAAAGTTTTAAACTGTCAAGAGGAGTAAAGCAAGGTTGTCCACTATCAGCATATCTATTTATTATGGCCATCAAAATGTTAGCTATTAAAATCAGATCCAACAGTAATATCAAGGGGTTAGAAATACAGGACTTAAAAACAAAGGTGTCATTGTACTCTAATGATTCATGTTTTCTTTTAAATCCACCATTTGGATCTCTCCACAGCCTCATAGAGGATATAGATACTTTCTTTGGATTAAAACCAAATAATGACAAGTGTACTATATTACGTATTGGATCACAATTTTTTTTTTTTTTACATTACCGTGTAGTTTACTAATAAAATGGTCTGACGGTGATGTGGACACAGTCGGTATACATATCCAGAAAGAAAGAAATAATCTCACTACAATACATTTTTTATAGATAAGATCTTGCTACCATGGAAAGGAAAATACCTGTCTATTTGTGGAAAACTCCCCCTAATTAACTCTTTAGTCACATCCCAGTTTGCTGATGGTCTTGCCTACACCTAGCAACCTGTTTTTTTTATTATTATTATATGAGTAAAAAAATATTCTATTTTATTTGCAATGGCAAGCCAGACAAATTTAAACTGGCATATTTATATAATGGATATGAATTTGGAGGGCAGAAATTATTATTATTATTAAATATGAAAGCATTAGACCTCTCACTAAAGGCTTCAGTCATACAAAAGTTATACTTTAATCCGAACTGGTTCTCTAGCAGATTAATAAGAATGTCTCACCCCGTGTACAAGAATTGAATTTTTCCCTTTATTCAGATTACAACCATGCACTTTCAGTTATTTGAAAAGGATCTCCTCTCCCAAATATCACTATTTTTAAAATTAAACAAACCATAAAGAGTTGGTTGCAATTTCAATTTAAACATTATACCTCTTTTTTTTATATATAATCTTTAAATGATATCATAAATAGGACTGGTGGAGTTATGTCACACATATAGCTAACAAAAATATATGCAAATGTCTGCTCTACTCAAAATTACAACCAACTAATTGCAACGTTACTGCAAAAATGGAAGGGGGAAAAGTAAGGAACTTGTCTGTCGGCCAAATAGTCCCCAGTGATCTGTTTGTGATTTCAAACTATCACAAATAGTCCAAATTTGCAGTGAGTGGAATGGCGGGAGCCTGTTTTAACGATTGGCCGACAGGGGTTCTAAAGTTCCAAATCCTGTGTGACATCACAATGCCTTTGTTAGCATTTCTTAGCATTAATCTCAACCTTTTGGTTACTGGCCCAACGCTCTAGCACCTATTGTGTGCACTGCTGGTTAGGGCTGGGCGATATGGCCTCAAAATCATCTCTCTATTTTTATTTTCATTTCAATGTGCAATTCACAATAGATAGATATATCTCGATTTAAAACAAAACATTTTCTCTAAATAAGCTTTGTTGTACTATTAAAGGTTAAATACACTGTATTTCAAACAGTCAGCAATAATCTCATGATTTCAGGGCTTGTGAAGTTATACCTAAGCTAAATATAAGCCTTCCACAAGCATAAGACCCACTAATAATGTCATTATTTTATCAAAATAGTTTAACCTGAGCTAAGCTTTTATGCAGTAATCACGGATCTGGCTTTCAAGTCTGTTTTATAAAAATGCCCTTTTTGTTACAGATGTAACCAGAACCATCCATAATGCACATTCACTAACAATGACCAACTTCTTGTAGCAGCCATTATAGAAAATGAACACTGGTCTCATAAATAATCTCTCAAGCACACGTGGTAACGCTGCATGCGACAGAAACGGAGCATTCATTTTACATCTTTGTTGTTGTGAGTGGCAGGGGGAGGAGCTTGGCGTGTGAGGGAGGAGCTTGGTGTGTGAGGGAGGAGCTTGGCCTGTGGGGGAGGAGCTTGGTGTGTGAGGGAGGAGCTTGGCCTGTGGGGGAGGAGCTTGGTGTGTGTGTGTAAATGGGAAGGTGCACAGCAGAAGGAGCGAAGGAGACGAGACCAAAGACAACATAAGAACAAGCTGACATAAAAATATATATAATTTTTTTTGCATATCTTGCTAAAAGATACATTAATTTGATATATTGCCCAGCCCTACTGCTGGTAATACCGTTTTATCCTGGCATGGTACAGGAACGGTATGATGGAATGGTAATCTGGATAGTTCCCACGCCTACAGTATGGCCATATCTCATTGACCTGTCCCCTCTAACCTCTGACATGTAACAGGTCTCCTCCCAGCCAGTGGAGATCATCCCTAACCCCTTCCCCCTCTCCTCTCTCATCCCTAGGACCCAGTCACAGGTCTCCTCCCAGCCAGTGGGGATCAGCCAGATGCCTGGGTGAGAGACAACGTGTACAGCATCCTGTCTGTCTGGGCTCTCAGTCTGGCCTACAGGAAGAATGCAGACAGAGATGAAGACAAGGCTAAGGCCTACGAACTGGAACAGGTACTGTGTGTGTGTGTGTGTGTGTGTGTGTGTTGAGCAAAAGCATTGAGGTGAGGTTCATTCTGAAACACTGGTTAGTAAGGTAGGGGAAGTGCTGGCAGTTCCAGGCCATTACATCTTCATCCAGAAGGAGTGTGTTATGTACAGAATATTGATGTTTGTGTGAGGAGTATGAGTATTTCTCATGTGCTTGTATATGTCTGTATTCATCTGTCTGTGTGTGAGTTGGTGTTGCACGGTATGCTGAAGCTTCGGCACTTTCTCGATACTGGAACAAGATAAACGGTTCACAACTAGAATCGTTGTTACTTTTGGTACTTGTGTCAAATCTGTCTCACGTCATCCACTGATTCAGTGTGTGTTTTGTGTCCCAGGTGGCAAAGCCTTAGTTGTCTTGTTTCTCTTCCTGGCCAGCGAGACCTCAACCCTCTGGTCTGTCTGCCTGCTGATTGGGAGGTGTATGGCTGCTTGTTGATGACTTCTCTCTCCTCTCCTCTCTCCTCTCTCTTTTCTCTCTTCTCTCTCCTCTTCTCTCTCTTCTCTCTCCTCTCTCTTCTCTCTCCTCTCCTCTCTCTTCTCTCTCCTCTCCTCTCTCCTCTCTCTTTTCTCTCTTCTCTCTCCTCTTCTCTCTCTTCTCTCTCCTCTCTCTTCTCTCTCTTCTCTCTCTTCTCTCTCCTCTTCTCTCTCCTCTCTCTTCCTCTCTCTCCTCTCTTCTCTCTCCTCTCTCCCCCCAGAGTGTGGTGAAACTAATGAGAGGTGTTCTACAGTGCATTATGAGACAGGTGGGTACGGCGCACAGGTTCTAGCTGGACCAGATGTATACACCTGATAAGACAATGAGCCATTCAAGGACATTCTAAAGACTCATACATGCATAATACATACATGTTCCCCTCTCACTCTCTCACTCTCTCACTCTCACACAGCTGGACAAGGTGGAGAAGTTTAAGTACACTAAGAGCACCATGGACTGCCTCCATGCTAAGTACAACACCAGGACCTGTGCTACCGTGGTGGGGGACGATCAGTGGGGACACCTCCAAGTGGACGCTACCTCTCTGTTCCTGCTGTTCCTCGCTCAGATGACTGCCTCAGGTAGAGGGGACACTCCATGACTGCTCTATAAAGTCTTCATATGTTTTGTCTTCCAGGACTATGGAGGGGTTGGGAGGGGGGTGCATCAACTTCCACTCCTCACTTAGTCCTCATGTGTTTTAGTCTCCAGTTGTCGTAGCAACTGTGTTTTTTGTAACATTATTTATAATTGTTGAACTGGTATTTACCCGTGCTTCCTGTGTCTGTCCTGCAGGACTCCATATCGTCTACACTCAGGATGAGGTGGATGTGGTACAGAATCTCATGTTCTACATCGAAGCAGCTTACAAAGTGGCTGTAAGTTTTCGTTTAAATTCAGAGACGTGAAGAAGCGAACTGTGGATGTTGTAGCATCTGTGTAGTGCTAATATAGACTTGATGAATGCTCTGTACAGCTCTGTAATGTCATTTAAGTGGTAGGTCATTACATTTCAAATGGGACTTTTCTGCTTACTCACTCTGCTACCTACAGTGGTTATGAACACGTTTTGAATGCTCTTACCAACCTCTATAAATACTTTATGAATCCTTTATGAATTATACTCTACTCTTTCAGGACTACGGGATGTGGGAGCGAGGAGACAAGACGAACCAGGGGATCCCTGAGCTCAACGCTAGCTCCGTCGGCATGGCTAAAGTGAGAATACACACACACACACACACACACACAGGGAGGAGAGGTTATGATAAAGACCATAATTCCTTGTGTCGTATTGTGGTCTGTATGGGAAAGCCTGCCACAAACAGACCACCTTTATCAAACTGTGATCAACAAAGAACGCCCACACACAAGCACCAGCACCTGACCTGCTTGCGGAACACTCTGAACATTCCGTACTCATTCACCCCTCTCATTCACCCCTCCATTCATCCCACTCCTTCCGTCGCTCTCTTTTCATTAATTATTCCTGTTCAATCAATCACATGTATTTTATAAAGCCCTTTTTACATCAGCCGATGTCACCAAGTGCTTTTACAGAAACCACCCTGAGGTGTGACCAGTCCTCTACTGACTGTACTGGGTAGAGAGGAACCAGGCTCTGAGGGGTGACCAGTCCTCTACTGACTGTACTGGGTAGAGAGGAACCAGGCTCTGAGGGGTGACCAGTCCTCTACTGACTGTACTGGGTAGAGAGGAACCAGGCTCTGAGGGGTGACCAGTCCTCTACTGACTGTACTGGGTAGAGAGGAACCAGGCTCTGAGGGTGACCAGTCCTCTACTGACTGTACTGGGTAGAGAGGAACCAGGCTCTGAGGGGTGACCAGTCCTCTACTGACTGTACTGGGTAGAGAGGAACCAGGCTCTGAGGGGTGGCCAGTCCTCTACTGGCTGTACTGGGTAGAGAGGAACCAGGCTCTGAGGGGTGACCAGTCCTCTACTGACTGTACTGGGTAGAGAGGAACCAGGCTCTGAGGGGTGGTCAGTCCTCTACTGGCTGTACTGGGTAGAGAGGAACCAGGCTCTGAGGGGTGGTCAGTCCTCTACTGACTGTACTGGGTAGAGAGGAACCAGGCTCTGAGGGGGGGTCAGTCCTCTCTCGCTCTCTCTCTCTCTCACTCACTCTCATTCGTTTTTCACCCCTTCTTACGTGTCTGGCATGCTGCAATGGAGAGATTAAGGCCGATCCTCTCGCAGACACACACACACACACACACAAAGCAGCTGAGAATGCATTCATGGTGGACAGAGGGTGGGTTTCACACATTTCTTCCGTGAACTCACACACACATTTGTCTGTCATTGGTATACCTTTGATTGTGTTCGCTAGTATCATGTTCTAAGCGTTGGTGACTGGAGTTTCCAAGAATATAAATAGATGAATACTAGTAACTGTTTCTATTTGATATTCCTAGAATATAAATAGATGAATACTAGTAACTGTTTCTATTTGATATTCCTAGAATATAAATAGATGAATACTAGTAACTGTTTCTATTTGATATTCCTAGAATATAAATAGATGAATACTAGTAACTGTTTCTATTTGATATTCCTAGAATATAAATAGATGAATACTAGTAACTGTTTCTAGGCAGGTAGCCTAGTGGTTAGAGCGTTGGACTTGTAACCGGAGGGCTGCAAGTTCAAATCCCCGAGCTGACAAGGTAAAAATCTGTCGTTCTGCCCCTGAACAAGGCAGTTAACCCACTGTTCCCCGGGCGCCGAAGACGTGGATGTCGATTAAAGGCAGCCCCCCGCACCTCTCTGATTCAGAGGGGTTGGGTTAAATGCGGAAGACACATTTCGGTTGAAGGCATTCGGTTGTACAACTGACTAATAATGGTGACTTTGACTTTGACTTTGATTTGATATTCCTAGAAACCAGCAGTGTAATGTGTCGTTTCTTGTTAGCATGTCAGTGGAAGCGACATGTAGTTTTCCATTTTGTTTCATTATTTTTCACCATCCTTCGGTTTCTACAGTTTGTCATTTCCACAAAAACAATGGTTTGTTGTATCTGATATGTCGTTGTTATGACAGTCTTACGACCTGACGTAGCACTTATGACAGGGCAATGTATTCCTTATTAAGATGTAGTACTGTTGGGAAGTATACCGTATATACCGTTATCCGGGGTGTTTTGAAATACCCACTATATGATTTGCAGTATAATTTGGATATTTGTACTATATGATTTGCAGTATAATTTGGATATTTGTACTATATGATTTGCAGTATAATTTGGATATTTGTACTATATGATTTGCAGTATAATTTGGATATTTGTACTTTTTAAATAAATGCCTGCCGTCAGCTTGTGCATAAGGTAAGTAGATAAAGCAGATAGCATTCTTAATTTCACCTGTTTTGATTATTTTTCATTATGAAGCTTACCGGTAGTTAACCGGTAGTAAGTTAATTTCACCTGTTTTTTGATTATTTTTCATTATGAAGCTTACCGGTAGTTAATTTCACCTGTTTTTGATTATTTTTCATTATGAAGCTTACCGGTAGTTAATTTCACCTGTTTTGATTATTTTTCATTATGAAGCTTACCGGTAGTTAATTTCACCTGTTTTGATTATTTTTCATTATGAAGCTTACCGGTAGTTAATTTCACCTGTTTTGATTATTTTTCATTATGAAGCTTACCGGTAGTTAATTTCACCTGTTTTGATTATTTTTCATTATGAAGCTTACCGGTAGTTAACCGGTAGTTAGTTAATTTCACCTGTTTTTTGATTATTTTTCATTATGAAGCTTACCGGTAGTTCCTCAGAACAGTTGAGTGAGCGAGTCACGCTTCATAAGGTGAGTCACTCCTGCTGCGTAACTGAAGTGTGACGATCAACTATACGGCATATCTTACATTAAGTTAACTATCTAAGATGTGCCAAATTAAATACATTCTCTCCAGCTGTGTTTTTGGTTTACTAACTTGCTGGCAAAGAGGCCAGCTTGCAAGATGAAAAGCTTCTTGAATCTTGCTAACAGCAGAGAATCCCTTCCTGGATCAAGAGCCAGTCTGCATTTTGCTGCAAACTGTGAGGAGCCTTTTGAGATATTAACTAACTTTATGAGCAGGGTTGTCTGTCCTTGCAATTAGTTTATGTTCGCTTGCGCTCGTTAGCATTTACCTAGCTTACGCTATGGGAATTCCGTACTACCGTTTAGCATTTACCTCACATCTGCAATGCGAATTCTTTAGTACCTGTTAGCATTTACCTCACATCTGCTATGGGAATTCCTTAGTACCTGTTAGCATTTACCTAGCGTACACTATGGGAATTCCTTAGTACCTGTTAGCATTTACCTAGCGTACACTATGGGAATTCCTTAGTACCTGTTAGCATTTACCTAGCGTACACTATGGGAATTCCTTAGTACCTGTTAGCATTTACCTAGCGTACACTATGGGAATTCCTTAGTACCTGTTAGCATTTACCTAGCGTACACTATGGGAATTCCTTAGTACCTGTTAGCATTTACCTAGCGTACACTATGGGAATTCCTTAGTACCTGTTAGCATTTACCTAGCGTACACTATGGGAATTCCTTAGTACCTGTTAGCATTTACCTCACATCTGCTATGGGAATTCCTTAGTACCTGTTAGCATATTTTGGGTGCTCCGTTATGTGCACCACCAGTAATACCGTATACCTCAGTATGGCACAGGTACGGTATGAAAATCTGGACCAACCGGTATGTAGTCTTTTATTATTTTAGTTTTTAATTCTTAATTTTACCTTTATTTTACCAGGTAAGTTGACTGAGAACACGTTCTCATTTACAGCAACAACCTGGGGAATAGTTACAGGGGAGAGGAGGGGGATGAATGAGCCAATTGGAAGCTGGGGATGATTAGGTGACTGTAATGGTATGAGGGACAGCTTGGGAATTTAGCCATGACACCAGGGTTAACAGCCCTACTCTTACGATAAGTGCAATGGGATCTTTAATGACCTCAGAGAGGCAGGACACCCGTTTAACGTCCCATCCGAAAGGCACCCTACACAGGGCAATTGGCTCATTCATCCCCCTCCTCTCCCCTGTAATTATTCCCCAGGTCATTGCTGTAAATGAGAATGTGTTCTCAGGAAACTTACCTGGCAAAATAATGGATAAATTAATTAATAAAAAACAATGTCCCCAATCACTGCCCTGGGGGGTTGGGATATTGTTTTAGACCTGAGGAAAGAGTGCCTCCTACTCGCCCTCCAACACCACTTCCAGCAGCATCTGGCCTCCCATCCAGGGACTGACCAGGACCAACCCTGCTTAGCTTCAGAAGCAAGCCAGCAGTAGGATGCATTATAGTGTTATGTAGCCCCTATGACAAGGTTGTGTAGCTCTTATGGTGTTACGAGCCCTTGCAACAATATTATGTAGTCCTTGTGACAGGGTAAATAGCCCTTGTGAAAGTGTTGAGCTGCCCTTGTGAAGGTGTTGAGCTGCCCGTGTGAAGGTGTTGAGCTGCCCTTGTGAAGGTGTTGAGCTGCCCTTGTGAAGGTGTTGAGCTGCCCGTGTGAAGGTGTTGAGCTGCCCGTGTGAAGGTGTTGAGCTGCCCGTGTGAAGGTGTTGAGCTGCCCGTGTGAAGGTGTTGAGCTGCCCGTGTGAAGGTGTTGAGCTGCCCGTGTGAAGGTGTTGAGCTGCCCGTGTGAAGGTGTTGAGCTGCCCGTGTGAAGGTGTTGAGCTGCCCGTGTGAAGGTGTTGAGCTGCCCGTGTGAAGGTGTTGAGCTGCCCGTGTGAAGGTGTTGAGCTGCCCGTGTGAAGGTGTTGAGCAGCCCGTGTGAAGGTGTTGAGCTGCCCGTGTGAAGGTGTTGAGCTGCCCGTGTGAAGGTGTTGAGCAGCCCGTGTGAAGGTGTTGAGCAGCCAAATCAAATTCATTTTTATTGGTCACATTCACATGGTTAGCAGATGTTAATGCGAGTGTAGCGAAATGCTTGTGCTTCTAGTTCTGACCGTGCAGTTATATCTAACAAGTAATCTAACAATTTCACAACTACCTTATACACACAAGTGTAAAGGAATGATTAAGAATATGTACATATAAATATATGGATGAGCGATGGCCGAACGGCATTGGCAAGATGCAGTAGATGGTATGGAGTACAGTATATACATATGAGATGAGTAATGTAGGGTATGTAAACATTATATAAAGTGGCATTGTTTAAGTGATTTAGTGACTAGTGATACATTTATTACGTCCAATTATACATTATTAAAGTGGCTAGAGATTTGAGTCGGTATGTTGGCAGCGGGCCACAGTGGCTCAGCAGTGGCTCGGGTGGTTGTTGTCCTTGATGATCTTATTGGCCTTCCTGTGACATCGGGTGGTGTAGGTGTCCTGAAGGGCAGGTAGTTTGCCCCCGGTGATGCATTGTGCAGTCCTCACTACCCTCTGGAGAGCCTTAAGGTTGTGGGCAGAGCAGTTGCCGTACCAGGCGGTGATACAGCCCGACAGGATGCTCTGTGTTTTTGGTGACAAGCCACATTTCTTCAGCCTCCTGAGGTTGAAGAGGCGCTGTTGCGCCTTCACCACGCTGTCTGTGTGGGTGGACCATTTCAGTTTGTCCATGATGTGTTCGCAAAGGAACTTAAAACTTTCCACCTTCTCCACTACTGTCCCGTCAATGTGGATAGGGGGGTGCTCCCTCTGCTGTTTCCTGAAGTCTCCTTTGTTTTGTTGACGTTGAGTGTGAGGTTATTTTCCTGACACCACACTCCGAGGGCCCTCACCTCCTCCCTGTAGGCCGTCTCGTCGTTGTTGGTAATCAAGCCCACTACTGTTGTGTTGAGCAGCCCGTATGAAGGTGTTGAGCAGCCCGTATGAAGGTGTTGAGCAGCCCGTATGAAGGTGTTGAGCAGCCCGTATGAAGGTGTTGAGCAGCCCGTATGAAGGTGTTATGTAGTCCTTATGAAGGTGTTGAGCAGCCCTTATGAAGGTGTTATGTAGTCCTTATGAAGGTGTTATGT